>JAQBSW010001131.1:92500-148307 GCA_029291075.1 Eudiplozoon nipponicum
GAGAGATGAGCTTTAGAGAATACTTAATTTGAGCAGGAACTGCTAATCTAATATGGCTGACAGAAATTACTTTAAAATGGTCATCATTATCATCAATTCTGCTTCGACGCTTAAGATTTTTGCTGGGTAACACGTTATTACAGTCCACGTGAGATCATTGGTGAATCGGCTTCTGCAGAATTTTTAAGATACACTTCAGACAATTAATGCCGCACTATAATGCAGCCTGTCCTATTCTCGAAGCACGGAATTAAGTGCCTTGCAGATCATGTTTTGTAACAGTAAATAAAGGGGAATGATCGTCCACCACGTGGACAATTAGGATTGGGGTCGCTGTCAACTTTGCCAAGAGACATTAGTTATGAGTCAAATTTACGAGCGTATCCGTTCAATACTGTTGTTCTTCATGAGCCATCTTGATGTTGTCTGGTTAAGGAACGCTTATTTTGTTTATTTCGGAATGGTTTAAGTAGACCGCTTACACCTGCTTGCCAGACTACCGAGGCAAATTAGGTAAATTAAACTATAATTGATTAGCGGGTGGTGGTAACAGTTCGCTAAATCAAGTTTTTGAGCTTGAAGACACCAATCACATTGCATTTAACCAGTCGTCGAACACCAGTAAAACTACCGATTTCCACACGGCCTTCTATGATCGTCATCAAATTGCGACGACAAACTGACTAGCGAGGATCAAACCGAAATGCGTATATAATAGGATAGCAAAATTAGATATGCGGCTCTCACTTCTAGCAGTCTCGCATACATTGTACTTGACTGCAAATGTCGGCTGCACAATTTCTAGGCAGCCACGTATATTAACTTTATGCAGCTGTCGCTACATTTATATAGATAATATAATTAACCAGTCATTAATCACGTGGGTGGTGTTAACAATTCTGTAAATCAAGTTTGAAAGCTAGAAATAAATACCAATCCCGTTGCATTTAATCATTCGTCAAACAACATAGCAAAACTACTGTCAGTCACACAAAAATTGAGTAAATTGATGGATTCTCGGAATAGATGCCACAGTGCCTTTGTGTGCAAACATTATTAATGCTGTTGGTCACTCCGCAACGAACATTCGCTAAAACAGTTACTTCTTCTGGAACCTACATTGAGAGAGAAAAAATCTAGATCTTTCGTGCCGAGTTGAAATTAGCGATCGATAATATTCGAATTCCATAACTTTATTCACTCAATTACGTTTACGCTTTACGTCGCTGCATCGGCCGATCCATTTGAAATCAGTGTATACGCGTAGTTTATTCAGCATCAGTAAAACGTCTTTGAATAATGTTTTGAACGGGTGGTTTTTGTCTATTTTTAGTGGACTTACATTCACACGCAATTCTTTTTGATGTTTATTCATTGATTGAGCAGTTATGTTTTGCATTAGTAGACATAAATCTGAACGTAAATAATACATGAACGAATTCTTATTTAGATTATGTGTTAGTTGGTAGTGTTGTTGAAGGAAGGAGTATGGTTTTAGTTAAGGAAGACTGACGTGTCGATCAAAATGTCAAGAAGAACTTTTGATAATTGATTGCTATCACTTCTGTCGGAAACAAAATAGTCTATTAAAGAATTAAGTTTTATTGATTTAAGGTTTTCTAAACAAGAGACATCCCTATTCGTCAATTCATTTATTTAAAGATTCTAGATTGGATAACTTTTAAAATAGTACTTGGTTATTTTTTATTTAAAAATCGTAACATCATCAAAATTTGTCATGATGAAGTTGATAAAAACCAAACAATTCAAAGCAACATTAATCTAAATGATAGTTATCACCGCTCGCGCAATCAATGATCATTTTATTATACAAATTTTCATTTCATTACAATTTCCCCAGGTAGCATGTTGGTTGTATCATAAAGCCAGATTTGTGGTAGCTAGTTGTAACTTTATGTCGACAAAAATATCATATAGGCTCCGCCTGAAAAAAGGCTATTAATATATAAATGAAAATTGTATGTAGTGTGCGGCAAGTTGGCTCAATGGTTAGAGCCATAGACACCGAAGTAGATGTGCCCAGTTTCAAGCCTTATCCGCGGAAAATTCTGCACAATAATCGAAGTGTTCCTAATAAGGACTTAATTGGTCTACTGGATAAATTGCGTTTTCTATACTATACGATGTTTACCTTATACTGACAAATGTATATGTATATATAAATGCCGCGTTTTGCGTACGCGGGTTGTAGCTTTGCACTAACAGTTCCACAAAGATACGATTGATCAACCGATCAGGCTGGGTGCGTATTCGTCCCTTTCTTCCGTAGGCTTCAACATCGTTCATACTAATCATTGGAAATGCCGTGTTACGTTCCATCATCAGGCCAATAGTCACATATATACTCAGCACAATACTCACAATAGCAGATTTATACAAATGTGGTAACCTCGTTCCGAATTTGAATTTAATTGTTGCTATCACTGCCTACGCAATCAATGCTCGTTTACTGCTCCTGTTTGTTGAAGCCTCTTGATGATGTACATAACCCTTCTTCTTTTCTTCTGGAATAAAATTGTGTAAATCATCAGTTTGAATTATTAGTTTGTGGTTCGTGTTGTTGCATTATTAATGGCAAATTTGTGCTGGCTTTGTATATACGCTGAGGTTTTTACGATTTGACTTGATAGGCCAGTCACAGAACAATACTGTTAGCATATTTTATGAAAACTGTTGCACAGTCTATATTGGTTCCGAAATGAATTACTTGTTCGCTACGCAAAGGCTGCAATCAATCAGTGTATTCGCGTCTTCTTGGAAACAGTACGGATCAAACGGGTGTGCAAAATCAATTTGTGATAAATGGATGTGGCCAACAACAACAAGTTGACGATCAACTACGAGCTCAAACACAAACGCACCAGACACCTATTTTGGACAGTGACAACACAGCCTATTATGCATGGCTAACAGCAAGTCATGCGGCCAATCAAACTCATAATGATAATCATCAACAACATCATCAGCAGCACCAGACAAACTATCAAGCGTTGCAGATGAATTACGCTGGCAACCGAGGTACATCGAATACTAACAATACTGGCGGCAGCAGCTTGTCTTCACCGAAATGTCTAGCGGAACGAAACAATGCAGTCAATCAAAGTCATATGGTAGGTATTGTTAACTGAGTTAGACACAGCCAGTGTGATGTTCTGCTGGCGCACATATCTGTGTTTATGTCTAAATTCACTATTTTATTTATTTGATTTGTTTTGTTTAATTGAAATTGTCAGATCAGCAGTGGCATTAATTTCACAGGGCAAAGTCCATCCCGCGCGGTAGAAAGCTACGTGTCGCAAATGGTCGTTATAGCCATTTTTCGACCTACAAACCTAAAATCGTGCTGAGCCGTGTCCTGCTGCCAGTTGTTAATACATTCTTGAAATCAAGTTTGCGAGCTTGACATAAACACCACCAATCCCATTGTATTTAACCAGTCGTAGAACACTATAGCAAAACTACCGTCAGTCTCCGGATTCATTAGACGATTCGACTTCTATTACGGTTTCCACATATTTTAGCCTTGCTAAAGCTGCTTTTCACAAACTCAGCAATCCACTCTGGAATCGCCTGTTAATTGCACTATAGATCAAGTTAAAAATCTTCTATCCTAATTTATGCTACTGAGAATTCGAAGATGGCCAATACAACCGCCATCACGTGGACAGCTTCGTAGACAGATGTTTTCTCTTAGAATGGTTTAGGTCATTGTCGGCTGAGCGTCAAAAGCCATATATCAAGAGCAAAATTTTCAAATTACTCGGTTATTCTCTGTCGTTATTTGATGTACGTCACTGTTGAATGCTGTTATGGAATGCGTGTTACGTTGGTTGTCTAGGAAACCAGGATGGATGTTTGTAGCTGCATGGGGTGTAAGCCTATCATCTCGTTGAATAATTTTATTCCTGATATCGGTCACTTGATCACATCGCACCATGTGGGATAATGATAATAGTATATAGTGGTTAAAGGGCGTAATACCGGCTCCTACTGATGAGTCGCCAGTAAGCACGAAACGAATGTGCATGAGATTATACTTTCCGTTCATGCTGCCTTTGGTTTATCCTTCTGGTCACAACTGAACTAATTTGTTACTAGGTTCGCAAAACCTAATACATACTTGCATATATATTAGGTCTTCGCAACAAACAGTATTTAACTGCTTCATATGAGTTATCGACATCTCCAGCATAGCATACGTGCTTGCATTTATGCATGTATGTATTTGTGTATGTAGCTGCGTATGTATGTGGATGTTGTGCGTTTTTGGCTTCTTCAGTTCACCTAATTAAAATTAAAGATGGCTAACCTATTAAACGTGGTTAAAACGACTGGCGCAGAACACACATCATTATGAAAACGGTGGCATTCCACCTGTCTTTGTTGGCCCTTAGATATCGCTTATTCCTTGTTTATAAATAATTAGCAAGCAGTTGTCTAGAATCTGCCGCTGCTTCATGGCTGGCAAACTACATGTGCGTGATGTTTTCACATAGTTTGTCATCAGGAAACCATAATTGATTCTAGTACTTCATAGTTTGTGTCCATCTAGCACGGTGGAAATTACCTTTTTTTTTCTCCTGTTCCACGTTTAATGTGACGCCTTTAATATTCAATATTGCGATAACACCTTACATTACTTGAGAGCTATAAATTCTCGTCTGACCTATGTTACAAATTTGTTTCTTGGTAGTCGAAATGTACTCATAAACTCGCAATCGATTTACTGGTGTTATGAATGTTCGCTGAGAATTTTAACATCAAGCTAGGTCAAGACTGCACGGGGAACGGCTTGGCGACGGTTAACGCTAGAATTGCATGGTGGGTTGTCTCGTACTTATATCGATTAGCAGATAATTATATTTTGTCTTCTGCACACGTAAAATGTGCGCTGAAACGGTTTACTAAATGGGTCTTATCACAGTCGTTTGGTCAACAGGATTCAATTGAAGTTTCACTCCAGGCCGACACTCCGATAACAACGTGCATCTTATCTTCAGATAAATGTAAATAAACATTTACACCAGCAAAGGTAGTTTGGTGTGCGCTCTACGAATGATGACGACATTTTGGCTTCGATACCAGGTATTTAGTTTCACAGATCGATTCTCTTCTAGTATTTGCTGAAACGAATTTATGCTTGAACAACTTCTCAAAGTGAAAAATGTTTACGGCGACATTGTTGCTGCAGAGAGGCTATTCGCGGAATGATATAAATTGCTTAGAATTGGCTAAAAGAAAAAGTAAGTCTATCGACTAATGTAAGCAACTGTCTATAACACGTTTCCATTCTTACCCGAATTGTGTATTGTTCTTGCCTTTAAATTTAATAAAGTCAAGCATATTGCAGTTAAATGAGTTAGCTTACTTTTGTGGTCGAAATTTTTCATATTTTTTTGGTGCTCCTAGAATGGTGAAAATAGCAACACTAGCTACGCGATGTCCACCTCAGCTAAGCCAGCTCCGCGTGATCTTAACACGCTGGAAAGGTGTAATGTTGATGTTATGAGTTCGTCGGCCAGCGTTGCTCGGGGCGACTCGTCCGACTACACCGCTATGCATAGCTCCGTTGACAAACAAGGTAGAAGCAATGACGAATCTTCTTCTGCCGGGGACTACACGCGTCGGATAGCAAGCAATGCGTTAGAATATCGGTAAGTTCTCGGTCACCTTCGCAGGGCAGAGTTTTGCACTGTATGGACATACTATTTTCGATCATTTCAGCCGCCCTGATAGCCAGTGTAGACTGTAATTTTCATAGCAATGCCATTTTTAGAGGGCCTTACAAACAGAGATCTTGGCCTTCCGTATAGTGTGTTTCTGAAGAATGAATACCAAAAAGCCAATAATTCAGTTGCCGCTCGATTTTCGCCAATTTACCTGCTTTATGATTACTAGAGACAAGCTGCCGAATGTTCAAGTAGCCGATGTCGCGACTAGTAATTCACGACTAGGACAGTTTTAGTCTGCTTCTACCATGGCTCCAGGCGTGCATTGGAGTTGCACTGGCGACAAAGAGTGTTCCGGTCAATACAATCGGTTTTTAACAAGCTACGGCAATGATGAATCAACAAACTGGCGTGATGGAATTGATCTGCTTATTAATTTTGCGCACATTTAGTATCTCCTATAGTTTAGATACTACTTACTTTACTTTACTGCGGCTGACTCCTTTTGGAGGATAAGCCGGCTCCATGACATTTCATGGAGTTTCTTGGGAATTTGGTACAAGTGGTGTCCCCTCACCACTCGGCTTTTTGATCGAGGACGCACCTCTAGCCTTTGCACATCCAAGCGCAGTCTGCAAGGCAGCAGTAAGTTGCATGGTTGCCGGTGGCTGTTGAGAGCTCATTCGCCATTCGGAAGTACGGGGTACTGTCCAGGAGTCCATGTAATCCTGTGGCAGCAACAACAACAACAACCTTATCCACGCCGAGTGGATACATCGATACACGGAGCAGTCCAGTCGAATGTAACTAAAGTCGGTCATCTACCATGAGTCATTTGCGTAACTAATGTCTGGAAATCTGGACAGAAGCCCATCCGTTCAGTGTTACTAGAGGTGCTATTCGATATGCCGCCATATTAAAACGGAGATCTAGATTTCTGCCCCGGTGGGTTAATAATGATCCTATACTGCCATGGCAAAACTGACCCACAGATTTTTACCTATTTGAGTGTCTAGGCTAGGGAAGAAACATTGCGAGTAATTTTGTTCAACCATGAGATCGCTGAGTTCTTCATTTTCACACTGATCTACTAGAGCTGTCTCAGTAGCCTAGGAAACTGTTTTGTCGATCGAAATTCTTTTTGAGTTGGTCTTATTCGCTTAAGCTGCTTTTAAAGTATTATGCGGAAGATAATAGCAGCGATCAACTTAGATGCAGCTCAAAGCCAACAGATAGCCCGAAAGTCATCCTGTATCTCCCTTTGCCTGTTTTCAGGATGGCAATCGCAATGACAATCTTACAATTAGATACTGTTTGTGGAGAACTAGTTGCGCACCTAGTAAGAAATTGATTGAAACAGAACCAGCAGGATAAACCAAACTAAATATTAGCGTTAGGTATATTCTCACGTGAAAATTCTTTTCGTGCTTACTGGCTTCTCATCATTAAGAGCCGGTAGTGGTAAAAATTTTTAGAAGTCAAGTTTGCGAGCTTGAACTAAACACCAATCCCATTGTATTTAACAAGTTGTCGAACAAAATAGAAAGAAAAATGTAAATGTAAAACAATAAGTCACACGTGTGCAGAAGAGGAATTAAGATAAGTCATTTGGTTTTCATTTATTTAAATGTACTTTAGCAGTTAATTATATTTAACTGATTATTTAACACACATTAATGGCGTGCTCTGATTTGGTGAATCGTCAGTATTTTTATGAGATCGTTTCAATTTCACTTGAATTAGCATATATGTGCACACGCACACACACATACACACTTATCTTGTGAAAGGTCAGTTATGATTAAAAGATCCACCTGTTACTATGTATTAAGCCGTGTAAACGAAATTTACCTTTTGAGTTAATAATCGTCAAATTCTATGTGGAATGAGCTCACTCATGACGAAGATTGTCACAAATGGAAACCGAAGTATGCGAAGGAAAATGAGGACAGTGGTCTAAGAATCATGTTTCGTAGAACAAGGACCAGCTAATAAAAATTAAATGGCTGTCAATCTATTCGAAGAGAACTGATCGCGTTTATGCATGAAATGCTGGGACATCCAGACGTCGGGCGCCTCATTAGAACAGTGCAAATTTGACAAAAAATATTTGCAGTAATTGTAAAATTGTACCATATGTTGGCCTCATAGTAGAGAAATGGTAATCCATATTGCTTTTAATTCCACAGCATGAAAATATTTTCTTCGAATCGACTTGGTGAGTCCACTGCTTTTGGAGTGTAGGAAAGTAAAATACGTTATCTACAAGTTAGATATATTAGAGAGGTGGGTCGAGATTCTTTTATCTCTCAATCAAATGACAATGAAGATTGTAATAAAATGCGTTGGAAAACGGCTATTTCGCTGATTTGGTGCTTTCTAGGTCTTTGATAAAGCAGGTTATGCGATTTCCAGTATCAACTGCTACAAGCTTTGTTTCGGCAACAGGTCTACGGAGTACAAATAAAACTTACTGGCGAACACGTATGCCACTGTGCTTCATGGTCACTGTGCAGTATCTGACGTATAGAATCGCCCACAAAAACGAAACCAGGCTGGGTGTGCCAACTACCTTCAAAAGTTTTCTCGATAACCTAAACACTTGCCTACACGCTAGAAATTATGTCATCGTTTTCAAGGTGAAACCCACGGCATTACACATGGTAAATGATAACCATTATCCGATGGCGAAGATTTATACTGAGCTCAAAATTATTCATGTCGCGCCACTTTGTCGATTTGGCAAGGTTATATGGAATTCCTCTTTAGAGGCCGGTAGTGAAAGAATGACTCTTGCTAGAGCTGAGTTAACCAGTAGAGAGTTACCTAGACGGAGTGCATGATTAAAGTAGCAGATAGCCAGATTTTTTATATAACATGACATCTAGAAATTTGAGCAACGATTTATGAAAAGACATTCAATTTTGATAAAAGGGGACGCTTTATGTGCGCAAAACCATATTTATTTCTGTATAACTAATAAACACTGGCACAAATAATCATATGGATTATAATTCTACCTTAGATTAGAGGTTGCAGGTTTTCATTGCGAAATGAACCATATGATTGGTGATATAACTACTATTAAGTCTCACCAAAGTGACATATATATTGTGAACGCTGGCGAAATCATTGTTATGAATCCAACTGTTTTAGACTTAAATAATAGTGTGCTTTTGGTTGCATCATTTCCATCGAACCTGGTAAATGCGTTGGTTGTGTTACTGTTTCAGAAGTTAATTCGTACATCTTGTTCACCCGACTATGGTTGCATTTTCTGGAGGTGGATCGAAATGTGAAATGAGTAGACCATCATTTTTGTGGTCGGACACTTTTATTCCCAATAGCCGTCACTTTCTCACTTTACTTCGCACCTTTATTAACTTCGAGGCATTTGTTTGTGTGAATATATTTTGGTGTCTAGCAGAAAAAATGTCCAGTTGCGAGATCCGGTTAATTCTGCTTTATTTGAATGGACTCCTATGAAACACTCCATGCTGGAGATCTATATCTCCATTCATGTATTTATGCACACTTATCAGTTCTATATCATCGATACTATGCCAATATTTGTTGTGTTTGTAACATACATTATAAATTTTTATGCTGGACTTTTGCTGTTCGATTTTTTGCCAAATCGATAGATCAAGTGGTTGATCCGAAATTTACTTTTTTTAAATGTTATTAAAAAAGACTATCTGGAAAAGAACATCTGTCTACAAAAACTGAGCTGGTAAGTCGTTCCTCTGCTGACGTAGAATTAAAGTTCATTTACTAATAATGCAGGAACGTGCTTTTGGTTTTAATAATTAATCAATGTTAGTTAAAGTGTTAGTTAGATTTGTCTTGTACATGCTTTGTAAATGGTAATTCGTAGTTATCCACATTTATCTCTTAGATCAAAGCGCGATATATTAATTTATTTGAAATATAATTTAGTTTGTATTTCTTCATCTAACACTTCTAGCGCACAGGTTAGTACCTCTGATGGACTTCAGCAGTATTCGGCCCATGGAATCATCAATGCAAATGCGCCGTCTTCGTTTTCAGTAGCCAATTCTCAACAAACATTGGCGAATTCCACATATTCTAACAACCATCATTCTTATCAGAATCACCAAGCTTATCATCCAGATCAGAGTAGAGCTAGCTCAAATCATACTTTCTCTTCACCTTCCTCTTCCAATATGACGGCAAATAGTTTAGCCGCAGTAATGGCGGCTGCCGCGTTTGGTAGACAACTGCCACTTTCTAAATTGCCCGGAGAGGAGGATGTTAGAAATACCCTCTCTTCATTCCAGTCACACAGCCAACACCACCAACTTTTGTCTAGTACCGAACAAAGCCAGCCCAACTTTACGACCAACAATTTGCATCACAACAATGTATCACACCAAGGTATTGGAGCATCCCAGAGTGGAACAGCGGAGAAACGACCGGTGGCATTTAACGAAGATTTGGGAACTGGTATAGATAGTGCCACAGACCGGCAAGTAATGGAACAGTCATATCAGTCGCAACTAACTTCTTCGAGCGCTAACTATCGTGCTGTTGAGAAATCCGGTCAAGATGCCGCGACGTCTAAAAGAAATGATTCTGCACCGACTTCAAATCATTCGCTTTCACAATCTGAACAGTCCTATTCGTACGCCTATCCGCCACCAGGCAGTAGCGTCAGCTCTAAACATGCATTAGATACAAGTCACGTTCAGCACATTTCTCAGTCTCATCATAATCAGCAGCAGCATAGAGAACAATTGAACAGTGCTCATCATAATAATCACTCACCCAGACAATACAACGGAGCCTACTACTCCTCGACAGAGGGAGGGCAAGATTCGTTTTATCAACCTCATGCGTCCATGTCGAATTACCATAGTCGGGCTAATCACGCGGCTCATCAGCAAGCCAACGATGCTGATTCCACAGGTTCTTCGAGACAAGATCGTCGATCTCCGGCTAAAGTTTGCGGGGAACGCAACGGGCTGGCTGGTGAAGAATCTGTCCTTCGAGATGGTGGTGACACTGATAGTGGTGTCAGCAGTGACTGTATACCAACTAATCTGTCGGCTAAGCATAACGAGACCAGTCGATCACATCAGTACTACGAACAACAGCAGCTACACTATCACAGCCAACAACAAGCGGCTATCGCGGCTGCTGCAGCCGCTGCCAGTCAATACCATCAGGTATAATTGCTAAGCCATTCGAATGGGTGCAATATTTTGACTGTCTCTAGCCACGTGAATTTGCTGTAATTATGTAACCGACACTTGTCTGCTCGTCGTATGGCCGAAATTATTCAGAAATAGAACTTGTCTTTATGTATACATGAAACTATGTATGCATTATGCATGTGTGTATATATATATTGATATGTATGTAGGTAGGTGTGTTGGAATATAGGTATATATGTATGTATCCAATATTTTGTTTACACTGATATTTATATATATATATATATATATATATATATATATATATATATATATTGGATTTCAATTGTGGAAGTCCGCCACATTCTTGTTAAGGCGGTAAAAACGAAGTATGGTTACGTACCTCATCAAGAAGCTTCAACAAACAGGAACTGTAAACGATCATTAATTTGCGCGGGCGGTGATAACAATTATTTAAGTCGAGGTTGCGATCTTGATGTAAACACCAGTCCTATTATTTAAATACATTTGTCAGCATAAACTAAGCCTTGTATAGTGTAGAAAAGGCAATTCATCCAGCAGACAAGTTTCGTCCTTATTTGAACTCTTCACGTACTATCCTGAATTTGTCGCTGACAGAGCTCGAACATGGACACGTTTACTTCGGTATCTATTACTCTAAAAACTGAGTCACCCTGCCGCACTGTGTTTGGAGCAACAGATTCCGAAGCAGGCGTGCCCAGGTTCCAGCCCTGTTTGGAGCAAATTATAGACAGAACGCGAAGAGTTCCAATAAGGACGAAACCGGTCTGCTGGGTGAATTGCCTCTTCTAAATTATAAAAAGCCTAGTTCATACAGACAAATGTATGTATATAATGAACAGATGTTTACACCAAGATAGAAACCTTGATTTAATTCAGCACAAATTACACTCCGTTAAATTTCTACACGCCCGCACTCAGTCAGATTTAGTTACTGCTTAAAAGTGATGAATTAATACAAATGCAAATGACTGTTCTATAAAATAACCTAATTTACGAAAATGTACACTTCTTAATTAAGCATTATGAACATCAATAAACTCTATCATTAAACTGAAAATAGTGCTTCGTACATACAAGTATACAAATTCCCTAGAAAGATCCTACATCGAGTGCATCATATACATTTCCATACTACATCACCCGCCGTCAAAATTAAAGTTATCTACATCAAGGTCAAATCAAAATTATGGGCGAACTCTTGATCTCATTTCTTGAGTGTTCTCTGATGTAGTTACTTTCATACTACAGCTTTTTTGGTTCTGACGCACTTGTTGACTCTTGATATTGTTATGATCCTCGTTCCTGATCATTATCAAATCCCGTTATCAGTGGTGTCCGAGTCTGGAACTCAAATGCAAGCTTCAATCAATCAATGGGCACTGGTTTATGATTTCCATTTATAATCAATCATAAATAACTTCGGAAAACGCTAAATTAATGAATGGGGTCCGGTATACTTTAGCAGCAATATAGACTGAACAGCGTCTATTCTAGCATAGGCTTGCTTAAATGCGTCTTAGACCTTTGTATTATACACTGATAGATGGCGTTCCCTCGTTGGTTGCACACACAGACTATTTAGAACGCGCTGTAATTGTGTAACTTCCATCACTGATCTCTCATCACTAACTTCATAACCGCGCATCTAAATATGCTTTAAGTTGCGAACTATGATAAACTTGATCTGTGCTACTGATACTTTTATGCTACGGCGATACCTTGATCGCATAACAAATTGTACTAAATGGAGTGCCGTAAGCCAATCGGACTGTTCGCGAGACGCCCATAGAGCCGCAATTGACTTGCGATGTAATTCTTCGCACATCGTTTTCCAGGAACTGTAAGTGGAATGTGAGTGTCGTGAAATTTGCATCTGGCATTCCATATCTTGCCACCAAATATAGCAAGAACGCATAGCTAATGGTCTCTACATCTTGACCAGCTAGGAGAATTATTTAAGGCTATCTTGTATTTCGATCATTTACGGTCGTACAATAACGGAATCAAAGTTTTACAGGGAGGGTACTTGGAAAAATGGATAAATCTAAAACGAGCGCTAGGCAGCTTGTCCAAATTCTGAGTGAGTATGACGATAGACTTTCAAGAGTTGATATGACCAGCATACTTTAACCCATTCGGTAAAATCTCGTCGAATGATCGACCAATATGAACGTTCTTATAACAACATTCTAGTAACATGCACATCAGAATGAGTTGGGTTGTGTAATTCTTCAAATACCGGGCATCGACATTCTGATGGGAGCCAAATTTTACTAACCAACTTACCTTCAATATTATATACGATACCCTCCGCATCACCTAGCTTGAAATTAGTAAATCGGGCTTTGAATCTTCGTCGTCAAAATAGAGCTCCATCGACTTCGTTGACCCGGTCACGTTTTGCGTTTGCCTTCATTTCGATTGGCCTGTAGAGCTGTGTTCTTTCATCCAGCATCAAATTGGCGTAAGAAACAAGATGTGCAGATTTTGACATGGCAGAAACAATTGAGGTCACTTACATCCAAATTGGGTAGTATAGGACCCACTAGTCTGCCAGGATGGGTCCTCGTGCGCATCATAGTTCTTAGTTAGAAACCTTTAGCGATATGGCATCGAATCGAGCTCAGTGGCGATCTTGTTGCAGATGTCTAGTAGAATCATCTTCGTAACTTTCTTTTCTTAGTAGGGTAAATTTAGCTCCATCATCATCATCATGTTCAGCCATACAAAAGTCACTGCCATATAACCAAAAGGAGTGGAAAAGAAGTATATAAATGAGTTCAGACAAATTATTAGTGTGATTTGAGAGAGAGAGAGAGAGAGAGAGAAGAAGACCTTGCGACTATGAGTAAATTTATCAGGATAACTCACAAAAATGAGGCAAACTAAACCTCTCCACAACACCATTATGACGTGATACAATGAAATCCGCAAGGAAGCTGTATTGCTGATGTCGCTTTACCCGAATGCTAACTTGGCCATAATGTTGTTTTGGAGAGGTTTAGTTTGCCTCATTTCTGTGATTTATCCTGAATATATCGTTCAAAGTGGAGTCAGGAGTTATGAATGTCTAAAAGTTCTCTTTTAATCGCTAAATATTCCTTTTCTGTAGCTTTCAACTTTCTGGAATAAAATGCGACTTGTGTATGTCATCGTCGACTTCTTGTTTTATTGAACCGCTCGGGGCAACATCGGATGAGTCTGCAAACAATTCTAACATTGCATTCGGCTTAACAGCATGTAGTGTGGTATGCTGCGTAAGAATACCTTTTATTCGTTGAAACAGCTGTTCGGTTGCATCCAATCGCAGACGCGAGTGTGACCTCGGCGACGTCAGATATTGGAGATGTATTGTCAACCGTGCCTGTGGTTGCGCCACAATGAGAACGAAAACTATAATAATTACACATGCCAGGGAATTAGCGCAGCTCTTTGGTAGTTTTCGGTGTCGGAACGAATGTGCACGAAATTATACTTTCCGTTCTTTCTGTCTTTGGTTTATCCTTCTGGTCATAATTGCATTAATTTGTTACTAAGTGCGCAACACCTAAGATAAATAATTGCATATATATTTGTTCTACGCCAAAAACAGCAATTTATTGTTATATATCTAGTGACAGATCAGTCTGAAGCATGATTAATATGGCCAGGGGAAATTTCGCGATTGCTTCATTGGTTTATTTTGTAAAACTTGTGAGGATGTCCAAACTGAAGAAGGCAGCCGAAATGTCTCGTTGAAGAAAGAGACCTACTGGAAAAATAACTGCTTTAGTCAAAACGCAGATCAGGTAACAATCAATAAACATGACTGTTAAATACCCTTTGTTGCTTAGGACAAATATATATGCAAGTATGTATTAGCTGTTGCGAACCTAGTAAAAAATTAGTTCACTTGTGACCAGAAGGATAAACCAAAGGCAGCATGAACAGAAAGTATAATCTCGTGGACATTCGTTTCGTGCTTACTGGCGACTCACCAGTAGGAGCCGGTATTACGCCCTTTAAACCACTATATATTTGGGTGAGGAATGTGTAAATAATAGGACGGTACGGTAGTAGATTTTTGTAAAGCCTCAGTTTGCGTCTTCTGCTACCTGCTTGTACAATATATATTCTTAATCCAACTTTGTTCCAATTGGTTTCTAAAAAGAGTACTATTTAAAGTGCCAACTATGACAATTGAGTTGCGCTCTGGCAAAAAGAAAATAGCCTTTTAAACTGTGTTCTTGGTTTATAATAAATTTATGCTTCCATTGTACTTTTCATGGTTATTGTATTGCTGATGTCGCCTTGCCCGAATGCTAACTTGGCCATAATGGTGTTGTGGCGAGGTTTAGTTTGCCTCATTTCTGTGAGTTATCCTGAAAATTTACTCATAGTAGCAAGGTATTCCTTCTCTCTTTACCTCTCTCTCGTAAATCTCACTAATAATTTGTCTAAGTTCACTTATATACTTTTTTTTCACTCCTTATGGTTATATGGCAGTGAAACCTTAGTCAATTGACTTTTGTGTGGCTGAACATGATGATGATGCTTCCATACACCTATTATTTCACAATTCAAATCATTTTGTGTGTTTCTCCGACCAGCTTTGTAATATAATTATATTCACTAATTTATAGGCTCAGTACTATCAACAATATCAGCATCAAAATCAGCAGCACATTGCTTCAAGCAAAGCTAACGATTTACGAAATGAATCATCCGGGACATCTCCAAATAAAAAAGTTACCTCCAGTAACACTGCAAATAGCGGACATTTGGTGTCATCCGAGGAAATCGCATCAAAACAACAGCTTACTAAGAGTAGCATGCAGAAGAGCTTCCAAAATAATTCGCATCTTAGTCAAAATCAGAGCTACCAGTCATCTGCTCACGGCGGAAGTGGTGGCAGTCACACGAATCCAATGTCAAGCCTGTTTAGCAGTCTTAGTCTGATGCCCACAGCCAGCCCATACCACCAGTACTACTATTACCAACAACAGTATCAGCACTATCAGGCTCAACAGCAGCAAGCGCAGATGATGGCTCAAGTGGCACACCAGCACAAGTTGCTCAATGCTCAGGCGAATGGCCAAAATGTGAAGGCTGCCGGCAATAATAATAATGGTGACGCTGAACAGCTGAACGGTCAGATTGACATTTTTAAGGTGAAAAACAACAGTGTAGGCAATGGTGCGGCAGCTGGAAACATTGCCCAACGGGTGAGTTTCCACTAGTTTTGTTTTCTGATTTCTATACTGAAACTCGTTTAGAACAATGCCAAAACAGTTGTGCCAAACATACTTATTGTGGTTGGTAAATTTCGTCGATTTCAGTAATTTGTAAATCGTATTTACGTATATTCTGTATGAGTATCTCATCGTGTTTTCTGTAGCCATCCGGGATTGCAGATTGTGCAACCAAGTGGAAGCACGTTAACAACTTTCGCGTAAAATGGTATGTGTTATACACTAAAGTTACTAGGATCACGTGCTGTGGAGTCTTGTTCTCGTTATCAAATATGATTAGGCTGTCCTAGGTTTGGTCTTGTAGCTACAGAGTTTACAAATAAACTACTGCAGTCATCTTTAAAAATGCTCAAATAAAGCACAATTTGGTTTCCTGCGGTAATCGAGCAATGTATTACACCGCTCTCCCGGAAATATGTGTTTCCTTTACAAGTTCATTTCATGCATGTGCTGCAATCAATTATTGTTTATCTTTAGTGTAAGGTTTTTAAACGTGGACTTGGCCGTTACTAGTATGATAAACTGGCATAACCTGAATGCAGCGTAATTATGATACTCCAGCCTCTCTAATATGAAAGTCTCGAAGTTCAGGTGTGGTCGTGCGTATGAGTGTAAAGTGAAACAGAATCCAATTTGGGTGGCAGGCACACCGTAAGCTCAGTGAGCAATGACAAGTGGGCGATTGTTTGATAGCTGCACAGAGAAACACAATCCTCAGACATTGCGTCGCTTGACATCTTCGAGCTCCTGCACAGCTGTGTACTCGAACAGGGCATACTACATTTATTTATAAATGGTGTCGCTAAATCCCGAGCCTAGTAACAGATTAGTTCAGTTGTGACCAGAAGGATAAAGCAAAGGCAGCATGAACGGAAAGTATAATCTCATGCACATTCGTTTCGTGCTTACTGGCGACTCATCAGTAGGAGCCGGTATTACGCCCTTTAACCACTATATATTTGGTAGAAGAATGTGGAATAATAGGACAGTACAATCTCCTAGACGAATGTGTAAACCTGTAATAGTGAAGCTAACATAATCTAAAGTCAACGACAATACGACTTCAATGCTAACTCACACTATATAATATATATACCGAGTCTGTAAAGGATACTAACACTATCGCTATTGTGTTAGTAACTGATACCTTTTTTGAAATCGATGAGTACCGGATACTAACACTATGGTTTCCGAGTCGGTAAATGATACCAACCTGATGGATATAAATTTATGCTAAAGTTCACCCAAATTGAGAATTACAACAATTTCTGAACACCTGTTACTCCAGTTAAACCATACACTCTGGCCTTCATCGATATCAGTTATCACATTTCGCGGTAAGCATGACATCATTCAATTCAATATATTACAGTTAAATACTGTTTGTTGCGAAGACCTAATATATATGCAAGTATGTATTAGGTGTGGCGAATCTAGTAACAAATTAGTTCAGTTGTGACCAGAAGGATAATATGATGAGTCGCCAGTAAGCACGAAACGAATGTGCATGAGATTATACTTTCCGTTCATGCTGTCTTTAGTTTATCCTTCTGGTCACAACTGAAATAATTTGTTACTAGGTTCGCAACACCTAATTCATACTTGATTATAATGTCATGTTGATGAAACTTTTGAATATTTCGGTCAGGTGCTTGTTGTTTTATATAAAGGGCTTCACAAATAAATAATAATTTTTCGGAATTTTCTCTATGTAGAATTGAGAAATTGGTCGAATTTACTGAGTGCCCCGTTGCCAATATATGATCGGAAATAGCTGATTTTCCTGACGGTGCCAAGCCATTGTTAATCAATTTCTGTGTTAAATGTTGCTGGATTCTGTTTGTCAATTGCTTCTTCTTACGTCCGATATATGTGATACCACACATATATGAGAATTTGTAGACTGCATGATTTGGAGAGAATTGGCAATTGATCATTGGCATCCAAACCCATGATTCTCTGTGTACTAACTGTGATATTAACTTTAACACTGAGAAAATTCTCCTTGGTTATTCTATTCGGCCGCTGTGAAATTATTTAGGTTGGTACGTCGCCTCTAAATGGTACGTTTTGGAAAACCTGCTTGACGGTATCCTCTCTAGTGCGAATCTGTCGTCGTCTAATTTTGACATCAATGAATCGCTCTCGGTAGTTGTTCATTAGCAAAATTTTCCTGAGGTAGCCCAGTTCTTCCTCGATCTTGTGTTCAAAGCAGATCTTCCTGCTTCTGTTTGCTAGGTTGTTTACTAAGCTTCTTCTATGTAAATAAATGACAGATTGTAGAGCAACGTTTAGTATTCTCGAAATAAATGGCCATTGTCCACTTTGATATTAATGTGTTTTCTTCCTAATTATATATATATATATATATATATATATATATATATATATATATATATATATATATATATAGTCTGTAAAGGATACCAACACTGGTATTGCCGAAAGGTACATGGTACTAACACTATGGTTGCCGTGTCTGTACATGGCACCAACAGGATGGGTTTCAATGCATGCTAAAGTTCACCAAAATTGAGGAGTTTCATCTATTTTGAACACTGTTACTCCGGTAAACCTATACACTTTGGCCTTGATCGATATCAATTAACACATTTTGCATTAATCATGACATCATTAAATTAGATAAATAATGGTTAGATACTGTTTGTTGCAAAGACTATATATATATATATATATATATATATATATATATATATATATATATATATATATTAGAATGAGTTAGCGTCAAAGTCGCATTGTCGAGACTTTATATGATGTTAGCTTCACTTCTGCAGGTTTACACATTCGCATATGAGATTGTAATGTCCCATTTTACCACATTTCTCGTCCAAATATATAGTGGTTAAAGGGCGTAATACCAGCTCCAACTGATGAGTCGCCATTAAGCACGAAACGAATGTGCACGAGATTATAATTTTCGTTCATGCTGTCTTTGGTTTATCCTTCTGGTCATAATTAAACTAATTTGTTACTAGGTGCGCAGCACCTAATATATAATTGAATAAAAGAATTAGTTTCGATCCCCAAGGTATGCCCTTGGAACGCTAATCTCGAACTACTTTGAAAGCTTGTGATCGGAAATGCAATTTTACACGTTAGCATCACAGGGCTGCAGGTCTTAATGATATTCTGCCGATTGTTGTTGACGTAGTTTGCAGTCCGATGACTAAAAACGTACGTGAACGGGAATCTAGATAACAAGCACTTTGCTTTCCAGAAGAGCCAACGTCAAAAAGAATTAATCATTCGCGTCCACTCAGTTGTTTGCTTTCATACTCGCATAGTTATTAGCAATAGCCATCCTGTTTCATATTATTTTGAATGAGGAGGCCATTTCCGTTGCTTGAGTTTAGTCCACCACCAATTCCATCGTAAAAGGAATTCATAGTTCTTATGATAACCGTCGTATAATTGTGACTCAATTTTAACCTAAGTTGTCTGCTTCGATTATTTTACGCCGTCCCACTGCTTCACAGGATAGAACAGAACTTAGTGGTGGAAGTAGTAGTAGAGGTTGTGGTGTTGGTGATGGTGTTGTTGATTGTGGTCGTGGTGGTAATAATAGGGGTTATGGTAGTGGTAATGGTAGTACTGATGGGGATGGTTGTTGTGATGATTATGGTGGTGATGTTAATGGTGATTCTAGTTGTGTTTGTGGTAGTGTTAATAATATTCGTTGTGGTTGTGGTTTTGGTAGTGTTAATAATATTAGTTGTGGTTGTGGTGGTGGTGATGATTGTGATGGCGAGGGTTATGGTGGTTTCGGGTGTGGTAATCATGGTAATTTGATTAAATACATAACGCTACACCCTCTACTCACCATAATATGTTGATCGTTCACTGCCGCGTCACCATGAATTTCATAATTATGTACAAATAATACTATGTTTCCTATTCCTAGTAGGAGTGGGGGCTGATACTGTTTAAGCCTGACCTCGCTTCACTGGCCTGCATGGCATGGGAAAATCTAGCTGCGCTTTAGTTTCATCATGAAGGTGCACACACCATCACGTCAATTATAAGGCTCATTTTCTAGAAATTTACACGTTTATAATGGTTGTCTTCCATAATGCCTTTATAACCTTGCTTGTGGAGAACTAACATACCAATTTAAGTATCAGGCATGGCATACCCAATGGTAAGTTAAATCATGTAGAACCATGAGGATATGCTTGCTGATAAATACTATTTGTTTGGAGACCGGAAGCATGAAACGTGCACATGAGATCGCTGTTCTTGCTCGTACGGGCTTTGGCATACTACTCTGGTATTTTTATAAACTTACATGTAACTAAGTGCACGCGGCCTAAAAAGTGAGGCATGTGTAATAGTTCTCCACAACCAAAATTGTTTAAATATAAGTCAAAACATTGTTGTTTTGAGTAAATATATTACTATTAAGATTTGTTGTATTCTGTAAAAAGGAATTTCTTTGTTTATTGCATTTATCATACTGCAGTTTGCTGGTTACCGAGCAATGTCAAGCACGGATAAAACGACACCAAATGATAACTGTACAGCACTTGCGTTTCTGGGAAACTCAATTTTAACGCCTTCCACGGCAGACGCGAAGTCCTCTACGATGGCTGGGTCTGGTGGCAATGCGATTTCTGAATCATATTACAAATCCGCTGAGCCGACATCATCATTTGCATCGCAACCGGCGACTAACATTGCTAATACTGTGAATAGCGTTCATTCTGCTGATGAAGCCAGCTCTAGATCTCGCGAAAGCAACTATTCAGTAGTTGCCGATCCATACCAGTACTTTTCTGGCAGTGCTCAAAACAGACACTCGTCACTGAGTAGGCTAGCCAGCTCGACAGCTGCTCATGTTGTGTCTACTAGTGCTGAAAATTTACATCATTCTCCGTCCCATCTTGCGAATCAAAATCAAGATCTACAGGGGCCGAATGCCTATAACTTCAGTTCAACTTGCGCGGGTAATAATGATGGTGATGGTGGGGGTAGCAACAATTCTCTTACTACTAATGGCGGTGATGTGAATTCGACAATTAATGCCGTCGGTAATCGTGGTAGCGGTGAAAGCGACGCAGCTAGCTCTGATACTGGGTATCCAAACCAGACATTTGTTCAATCATATCAACAACTTCAACAACAGAATCATTCTAATAGTCAGGAGCATCAGTCGTCCGGCCAGGCGGCAGCTCCTAATGCCTCGCAATACTCGCAGAACTACTATGCACAGTACTATGCACAACAGCAGATGTACCAGCAGATGATGGCTGGCGGGGCTTTGCGATATCATCAACACTCGTCGGCAAAGTGTTAGCGTGCTGGCCTTCGAAATAATTTTCATTTTATCCAATATGCTCTGCGCAAATTTTTTTACCTAGGACCGTGATTTACGTGTCCAAATGAGAAGGAATGTGTCCTCAAATTCCTATGTATCTTTGTCTACTAGTGGTCTTATTTGATCTTGACAAGGGCCTCGCTTAGGTGTTCTTTGTGCTGTTCATATTCTGCAGTGCCTTAATTGCAAAGCTTTTGTGCCCGTGTAAGAACATGCGCTTCGTTGTTAATTTTAACAGGCATTGTGTATTTCATTGTCCTAACGCTATTAGTTCTAGCTAGGTCATCATCAGAGCACAGTTATGGTTCGAACCCCTAAGCCAGACGTCCACTTGTTTAATTTATTATCACACTGTCATTTTTTGCCAAAATGAGCTGTCGAGTGCACAAATGTTTTGTCGGCTCATTCATTCTTCTGAATTGCATGTCGAAGTTTTGTTTCCGCTTAAGCATTTTGGAAGTAATATAGAAAAATATATAATTCGTACCGTTCATGGTTATATGTGGGCTGTAAAAGAACACTAGTGTGTGTCGATATTTTTTCTCGTTCTTTGTTATTCCTACGGTTATATAGCCGTGCAACATTAGTTACTAATGGATTTTATATTGCTTTGTATGATGATGATGATAGACAAATGGTGCATTTCTCTTTTTATCCTTCACTCTCTCTCTCACTCCCCGTGCGTGTTTTTAAGTGCAGAATGGTGGATTTAAGCTCGGCTGGCAATTACTTAAAGTCATGCATGCGTTCTTTCCTCAAGTGTATCGATGTCTACTACAAGACTCGTGTTAAGAAATCTGTTGTTTAACTAAAAATGTTATCAACACATTTTGTGTCAATCGAATTAGGCTTGTTGTAGATTTGCAGTGGAGTCATCTTCCTAACCATCTTGTCTTTTAGTAGCAGAGCTCACTGTGAGGCTTGGTCGTGCTCTAAAACATTACATTGTGTGTTGTGCCCATGTTCTTATTCATTGTCTAGGCAGAGCATTCCATTTAAGCTAGATCTGACACTGCATTTATCATTATTATTTTCTCCTTCCACAGTTTTTTTAGAATTATTTTTGTTCTTCTTATCATTGTTTCCCTTTATTGAAGCATAATTTTATTTTGAAACGCGTGTTTTTCGGTGGTGAGGCTGATTTTAGCGGCGAGAATGATGATGAATTTTGCATTAAACAACATTTAGCAGAGTAGTAGCAGCTGTGTTGGATTTGTTGATGTATTTCATCTATGGTGGCCTTTTATTTTTACCGTTGTCCTGAATAGGACGACTGTTTAATGCTAAAATTATGTCTTGAGAATATAGAGGAATGGAGAGTTTAGGGGTAAACAATCAAGTAAAATTGTTTTTGTCATCAGAATAAGTTAATCCAATAAGCCAGTGTTTTGATGATTAATCATTGGGACACCAGATATGTTGCACCTGTCATTCAATACTACTTTTCATTTATTTTTCATTACTATTTAATTAAAATTAAATTGATTCATTATTTATTCAGATTTGTCATGGAAAAATATACGTCATTCCATCAGGTATCAGGGTGTTGATAACATTTGTCTTCTGTTTTAGTTTTCTTTCTTGATGTAAATTTTGTTCCCGCCAATATCCTCCTGAACAGAGATTTGCCTTAGGTTCTTGAGAAAAATATTTTTTAATGGAATTTTATTCGTACACACGTGAAAAGTATTACATTCTGATAATAAGAAAACTTGGGTCAACTAAACATGATAAATAATACCAAAAAGTGTGGCATAGACTGTTTGGTAGTTAAAGAAGATAAATATGACTGGAAATCGTATTTTCCAGGAATGACCTACGCCATTTCCATTCGCATTAAACAATATTCTTGTGCACATAAAACATTGGTCATCGATAAAGTGATGAAAATTTTTGATTATGGATTAGATGGTATATATGTGTATATAGAGTACAACATGATAGTCATGTGGCATTTGAGACGATCTATTCGACTTTGAGCTACTTGGTTATGGGTTTCGACCTGGTTCGTAACGGTCATGTCTTCAAAATTACGTTTACAAAATGAGGACGAGACCATCGTCTATTACATGAGGTGCATTTATTTTACGTAATGAACGATATATATATATATATAAAAGTTAAGTAGACAAATTTTCGCGTTACTGAATCATATTTGTCGGCGTCAATTGTAGTAGAATTATTTTTGAAATTGAAAAATGATCGTTAGATTTAGATTAAAATATGTTTTTATATATTATTTTCACATTTTTCTCTACTTGATTTTTCCCCAAAATTTTTAACCCCAAAACCAAGTAAATTTTAAACACGGGTTTTAATTTACAAATAAGTTCGTCAGATTGAGTTTCTATGTAAAAATTTGGAGTTTAAGTACTTCAGAATCGCTGTGAAAACTGATTTTTGCTTTTTTACATGCTATTATCCTATCCCAACAACTGTAATTAAAATAATTTTAGACATAATACACATGTATAGGAACACATTTTCTTTATATATATATATTATTTTAACGAATTTAATCATTCTACATTTGCCTACAATTGAAATCCTCTGGTTTAGTTCAACGTTTCAGTAACTTAGTAGACACTTTGGACAGTCTGTATTTATTTCTTCTTTCTTCGAAAATTCTGATTTAAATATTTCATAATAAAATTGTTACAGTTAAAAAGCGCCGATCTGTTAATATAAGAGACATTTTTAACACGTTTTCGATAAACCGGGCTAAATTGATTGCGCTTCTCCATGACATCTATTTCTTCTTATACTATGCTCAGTAATTTTATTAGTCCCGCACTTATCTAATAAATAGTGTCTCGATATTTCCTTCATTCTCCACAAGCCTTCTGTTGTAGAAATTTATGCTCTTGTTTATGTCATTCTCTGAGTTTTCCAGTTTCTGCTTTAATATCGATCGTTGTGAGCCCTACTCAGAAAATTGCTTGTAGTTGTATTTTGTTCGAGATTTACTTCAAAAAGTTAATCAACGAATCTGTGCTATAGAGATATTTTATTAAGGCGTCTTATATGAAGTCTATCAATTTCGGATGCAAAGATTTGAACAACCAGTTAATTTCACACGGTTTATTTGAAATCTGATCATGGTCTAACTAACTACTCCGAATCGAAGACAATTTCAGTCTCCACTGAAGTGATGCTCGTTTTTAATCTTTGTGACAGTTGGTAATAATTACGGCCAATTTACATTAATATTTACTTGACTTTTCCGGCCATAACTGTCGGCAAAGCATATAAATTTTAAGCACGGGGCTGAGCACAGAGAAGCTCGTTAGATGAACTTTATATGCAAAAATTTCTAGTTTGGTGCTTGGTAATTGCTGTTTAAACCTTTATCTCGATTTACATACTATTATTATGCTTTAACAGCTGCAATTAGTTGAAACTTAATCGCGATACAAATTTATAGGCCTGCGTTAACTTAACTATGTAATATATATATATATATATATATATATATATATATATATATATATATATATATATATATATATATATATGAGGATGACGCGCATTGAAATTATGATGGTTAGGAGACAGCTTATTTATTTCAACGAATTTCATCCTCCTGCTGTTTGAAATGTATATATGCATGTTTGTGTTTATGTACGTATGTATTTATAACTGCATTTTGTATGTATGCAAGTGTGTTACTGTCTATGTATTTTGTTTGTACGTATTTTATGTTCGTATGCCTGTTTTTTAATGCATGAATGTATAAATTTAAGTATATCTTCATGCTTGTGTGTATGTGTATTTGTTTAAGTATATGCGTGCGTATGTATTTGTGCATGCGTGTGTTCACGTATCCATACGGGTTTGTAGAAGTTTGTGAACTAGTCTGCTGTATAGGAATGGGATTTTTTTGAGCACACCACGTGACCTGCCTAGGTCTTTATTTATGAATGCCTACCTTTATCACTAACGCCTTTGTAGTTGGTGTCTTCCATAACCTGTTTTATTATTTATTCATAATGATGTAGAGTTTTACAACTTGCTGCTTTTATCGTGTGCAATCGCTTCCAGTTACTATTCGAATCATTGAGTTTTATGCTGCTATTTGCTTTTATATTTTTGTTACACAACATGGCGTTTACAGTATAGCCTACTATTTATTACAAATGTTATAAAGTTTTAGATTGGAGGCAATGGCATCAGATTATTTTATCTCAAAGTGTTGTTATTTCATACATTTCTTTATTTATACTTGAAATTTTTTTACGGTCTCAAAAACACCAGTTACTCATGTGTCCTCATTTAAAAATTATATGAAATACAAGAACGGAAGCTGTATTATGCGTTGTAGTGTGTATTATTGATTTCTACTTTTCTAGTACGGAGTCAACTTACAATAATTGCAATATTTTCTCCTATTGATCTCCACTGTTTGTAAAATAATTCAAGTTTTTATATTTCAATTGATAATTGTCTTTACTGCCATACAAAAGCGAGACTGGAAGATTTCATCTTGCCTGGCGTCTTTCATTGTAAATATGGTCATTCACAGCCAAATTTAACGTAATATTCAGGCAATTAGGCATACAATTTTATCGCCTTTTAAATGAATGATTATGAAGGTTTTTTTCATCCTCATTAACCACTTCTTTTTGTTCTGATTTGTTTATGCAGACATCTCTAATAATGTTGTAAATGTTGGCACATAAGACTTTACGTTGAAGTTTAGCTCACTCCACCCAAGACGTTTAATTCCTTCACTTGAATCTCTAATAATGGTTTGCGTTTGCTTCTTTATTTTTTTCAAGAACGTTAACGGCCCGGTATATATTTTCCTTCGTAGAAGAATATCATGCAGATGAAATATTAGCATATGGTTGTTGTTATGTCGTTTCACTATTTCGGCTTTAATGACTGGCATAACAATGTCAAAACTGTTTTGTATATTTATGCGATCAAATGTCTTTTGCGGTTTTGCAAATGACTGTCTGGTAAAACAATGAAGATGATGCTTATTTCAAGCTCGCATACCTGATATAAATAACAAAT
The DNA here is from genome assembly GCA_029291075.1 of Eudiplozoon nipponicum. Taxonomy (NCBI): domain Eukaryota; kingdom Metazoa; phylum Platyhelminthes; class Monogenea; order Mazocraeidea; family Diplozoidae; genus Eudiplozoon; species Eudiplozoon nipponicum. The sequence goes on from JAQBSW010001131.1 coordinate 118,980, forward strand.
TCAATGTTATATGTATTTTTATTATTAGGACAAAAAAGCCCATTATTAACAAAGTGGATAATGACCATTTATCTCGAGACTTCCAAATTTCGTTTTACAATCTTTCATTTATATACATCGTGAGTTTTCATTTGATTATGTGGGTGGCAACTAGTCTGACACGGTTTTATTTCTATTTATTGTTTGGGCTGATTAGTAAGTTCATAAGCGTATACAAATAGGCACACAAGAACATATGCACATACACTTACTAATCAGCTCAAACAAGAAATAGAAGTAAAACCAAGTCAGACTAGTTGTCACCTTCATAAATGAAAACCCAGGATGTATATAAATAAAAGATTATAAAGCGATGTTCAGTAGTCTTGAGATAAATGGCCATTAGCCACTTTGTTTACTTCTTACACTAAATTATATTTATATATATATGAACAATCTTTCGTTTTTGAGTCTAGCAACGCTTTAATGGGCCTATTTATTTTTTATTTGTTAGTCGATTACTGTCGAACTATGGATTGACAGAAATTTGTTCATTCCCAATCTGATTTGCAAGCGGTGCGTGATTTGTCGAAATTCAGACCAAATTTGTGTTCGACGTCGGAGTAAAATAAACTTATTTCATCAATCGGCTAAACAGTTGATTTTCTTGTACTCATGACGAACGTATCATCTTTGTAAGACAATTTTAAGGTCTTCCTTTGCCTTGAACCAGTAAATACGCTATCTCTTCCTCTTATTTAAATTTAGCCTCAAATTTCCATAGCTTTGCTATTTTTGTACACATCATTAAATTGTATTCAGTTAACCCAGTTGTTTTAATGAATCTCACTAGTTAATTTATTGCTTTCAGGATTGACTTCAATAAATCTCCCACGTTTCACAGTTAAATTTGACGAAAATGACTGTTTGCTTTGGTCGTTTCACATTTTTACTATTTTGCATTTCACGTTACTCTACACATCTATACACGGCATAGCCGACGAAAGACATCATTGCATTTATTATTTTGTTTATTTCGTAGTATTATTTTTATTTACGAATGATTGAATGCCTAGAATAAATTATGCAAATAAAATAATCAGTTGTTGTCTATTTACCGACCGGTAATAAAAAGCGGGCTTTGGTGAAAGTTTTAAACAAGTTAAATCCTTTCAAAGTGAATTCTGCACTATTTATTTGAGTAGGTCAGGACGATCTTGATTTCAAGGTGTTAATTCTTTACTGCAGTTACGTTATTTTTAGTTCTCAAATCCCCGAAGCGAGTGTACCGTTTGTAGACTGCATTTGTCAAAAAGATGGCTTCAGAAATCACGAATCGTATACCATCCTACTACCTACAAGTTCGTCTATGCGTAACTGCTTGTTTGTAGCTGCTCACCTAATCTTATCCGTTCTGTCGTGAAAAACCATATATTGAATTGTTTTTATATCAACAAATTTTCCGATCTATTTTGAATTATTGATGCCAGCTAAAGAAGTAACTGCTCTACTTGGTAACTTGTATTTCCTTTCTTATGCAATGGTTCGTTTGTACGGACAACATACATACAATTGAATCCTCCAAATATTCTTAATGCTATACACACAAATATGTTTAAATTTATTTATTAATTTGAAATCGCATGACATGAATTCGATTATATGTGTTGTCAGTATAGATTAAACATTGCATCTAGTGGCGCAGTCAATTTCTCCAGTAGACCGGTTTCGTACTTATTGGGAACTCTTAGAGTACTGTCCAGAATTTTCGAAGATGGGACTAATCGGGGCACATTTGCCTCGGAGTCTGTAACTATATTCACTGCGCCACCCGCGTTGCATTGTACTCGCAATAACCTTCACGTAGAATCTATTTGAAATTGCTTCAGTCCTGAAGATCTAACTAGCCACCCATAATATGTCATTATACAAAGGGCACCGTACCACCTGATATCTAATATTATGACTTAGATTACATATGCCTTGTTAGTATTAAATAAAAATTGCATCATATATATATATATTTTTTAAATATATTATAAAAGTGATTTGGCTTTGCAGTCGCATTGTCGAAGACTTTAAATGAAGTGAGCTTCACTACCGCAGGTTTAAACATTGTCTAGGAGATTGTACCGTCCTGTTTTCCCACGTTCCCAACCCTAATATATAGTGGGTAAATGGCGTAATACCGGCTTCTACTGATGAGTCGCCAGTAAGCACGAAACGAGTGTGCACGAGATTATAATTTTCATTCATGCTGTCTTTGGTTTATCATTCTGGTTATATTTGAACTAATTTGTTACTAGGTGCCCAACGCCAAATACACAATTGCATTTATAGAAGTTCTCCGCCACAAACGGTATCTAAATGTTATGCATTGTCCATTTTTTCTCGGCCTAATAAAGTATTTGGTGTGTAATATTTGATGGCGATGGACATTGCAAACATTATTTCAATATCAGTTCCCCAGGTGGCATGGCGTTTTTTTATAATGGCAGGTTGAGAGAATAGAACATAAGGTCAGAAATGTTTCCGAATAAAATCTACCTGATTAGATGATTGACAAACGAAACCTAACTTGGTATATGAACTGAAAATGACATTCCATACGCGGCTTCGGCGGTGCATTTGTTGAGTTTCTACACGATGAATCTGTGCGGTGCCAATCCTGGAATCTACTTGATGATAATGTAATAGTGACGGAAGCGGGTTATTAGGCGAGAAGCATTTTCTATCCAATGCATTCTGCAGTTTTATCAAAACCATATAAATTCATTTCTGACCATTATACTAAAATTAAATGTTTCTTCCACAGGTGGCATCCTGTCCGTGCAATTATGTGCGGTCGGGTGTGACCAGTTGGAAGTTTAGTTTTTTAAGCGATAACGAGCATAACTCATGTAAAGGTGAAACTGACCGGGAACATAAGTTTGTTTAAAACTGAAAATTGTATGCGAAGCGCGTATTCATTGACGTGGATGAGTTAGTGCATTATAAAGTAAATGTCAAATAATTCAAGTCGATGATCGAGGCCATTCTGACAACTAAATGAAGAATTACCAATATAGATGAATCCGGGTTAGTTCATGAAGTGTATTTGCTAACGTATACCGCGTTTGGCACATAGCGACACCGTATATAATGTACAATACTATTATTAAAGCCAAATTTATTACAACTAACTCATTTAGCATAATTGTCTTATAATGAATGATCGTGTGTGGCTAGTTGGAACTTTAAAGCAAAGTGACTTCAAACAGGATTAATTTAATTTAAGGAATGATCAGAACCAAAATATTATTAATTTACTAAAAATTTAATGCATTACGTGTTTTCGGTGGCAAAATGGTTGATTTGATACACTTAAACGAATGCAGTCTGACTGGAGTGCCGGTCGTGACAATTTGGCCACCTATTTCATGAATTACCAGTTTGCAAGAAGCAGGGCAAGTTGATAAGTTGCATTTGCTGTCTTATGCAATTTTTAGGCTATACCGACAACAGACAAAATTTCGAACCCTGCCGTTGTTCTTGAATTTAATAGCGCATCTTCACGGGGCACGATATTTGTCTAAATATAACCGATCGTCTGTGTCTAGTTGGAATTATATGTTGAAAGCTATACCAGATAGGATCCATCTAAAAGAAAGAGTGACCAGAAGCATAAGTTTTTATGAAATTTAAATGGAAACACACGTCTGCAATGATGAAGTGGTGGAGTTTTTGCACTGTTGCGAGTACCTCACTAGTTTAGATATATAAGTAGGTGACAATGAGTTTACTAACGGTTATGCATCGCTGTGAGCATTAAAATAGACAATCTAACACTTAGAGTGTCCACGGTTTTCTTTCGTGTGTGGTAGATTTGAACTTCTCCTCACTTCGAATGCATCCACATCATTCGCACTAATCACTGGAAATGAGGTTCGATCTAATATTCGTTAACTGGTACTCCATTTCTAGTACCTTCATCAGGCTTCTAATATTACACAGTACAATGCTAGCATCACGAAGACGAACTCAACGTGTACTTGGAAATGAAGATCAGACGTATCTTTGCGGAACTGAGAGTGCAAATCTGCCTCTCACGAAAGGAAATCGTGGAAATGTTAAACAGCCATTTTGACGGAAAAGAAATAACTGAACAAAGCAGCCATCATCAGAAAGGACAAAACTCTTTAAAAACTTACAGTTAAATACTGTTTGTTGCGAAGAACTAATATATGTGCAAGTATGTATTAGGTTTTGCGAACCTAGTAACAAATTAGTTCAGTTGTGACCAGAAGGATAAACCAAAGGCAGCATGAACGGAAAGTATAATCTTATGCACATTCGTTTGGTGCTTACTGGCGACTCATCAGTAGGAGCCGGTATTACGCCCTTTAACCACTATATATTTGGTCGAAGAATGTGGAATAATAGGACGATACAATCTTCTAGACGATTGTTGCATCTATTATTTACGATTTTACCTGAAAATTCTCATCCAGTGCGTAAGCTACACTTCACATTTATAACGATATAATTTCACCTTTTGTAAATTCTATAAAAAGAAGTCACGTTACAGACATAATTTGCGTAAACAAATTCCTGCCTGTTCAGATAAAAAATCCATGTCATACTTGTCAACTTATTTCCTTGAAAATCGTCTATCAAGCATAAAATTTTTAAAGCATGCTCGGATTATTTCTTTAAGTGAACCGCAAACATTTTTACCGTGATGTTTCACAAATTCCGAAGCAGATGTGTTCAGGGTTATATTTGAGCTATGTTTTACAATACGTAATACAGAATTGCATATATATTAGCTACCCGCAACAGACAGTATTTACCATTGAAATTATTTCTGTTTTTCTTATGCGATAAATATCTCAGCTTTCAATCCCTGTCCATTGAATAATTGTATAAATTAACAGTTCCAGCCTGGATGACAATAATATCGAGTTTGCTTTGGTTTCTCATGGTGATGCAGAATGTCACTCCTAAGGAGAGCATGTCTTTTTGGTGTTTTGACAAGATCGCTTTTGATTAATTGTGAATAAATACATCAGGATTAGTAGGAAATTTATATTGTGGAGGGAACTTGTCCAGATCTCTTGTGAGCTCTTTATAGTGATTTGACACTGGCAATATAGAGATAATCTACTTTCACCGTAGAATACATTCATTATAACAATTTTATGTCAAAATCTCACAAAAGAAACCTAGTAAACAGCCTAGCAAACAGAATCAGGAAGATCTGTTCTGAGCACAGGATCGAGGAAGACCTAGACTACCCGGGGAAGCATTTGCTAATGGACAACTATTCGGTGCGGTTCATAGATGTCAACATCAAATCACGTCATAAATATATATCATGATATTTGTATTTATATTAGGATGGTAACCTTGATTTAAATAGTTGTTTTCACCGCCCGCGCAACCAATGTTCGTTTAAATATAGAAATGTTAATTTTGTTGTGGTTAGACGCTGAGAACAAGTACCATGAATAGATCCATAAATGGCTGCAAAATTAATGAATCAGAAAATAGTGGTGATGAAGTATGTGAAGCCAGATTTGTTTACTTATTAGTACCGTTGGTGATTTTACCAAGGCGATTTGCAATTTGAAATTATTTTGCAAATTTCAAATATGAAAGTGATAAGTGATAATGACCATATTAATGTTAATGCGTTGCCCGGCACATGGAAATGGTCAATCAACCTGATTTGCTTAGAATAACAAACGTGATTTGGTTATAAAATGCGGACAATTGACATTTGACTGCATTCTGTTAATATTGTTTGGATTACATAATGAGTGAATTCTTGACGAAACGGACCGGAAATGACTCAAAATATTACAGCTGTAAAGTGTAGTGGTAACAAATCGAAAAAAATTATACAATTAACGATTAAATCATTAAAGAATCTACCAAGTTGGATTAAAAATGCGTGGATTCTTGACGAAACGGACCGGAAATGGCTCAAAATATTACAGCTGTAAAGTGTAGTGGTAGCACATCGAAAACAATTATACATTGAACGATTAAATAATTAAAGAATCTACCAAGTTGGATTAAAAATGAGTGGATTCTTGACGAAACGGACCGGAAATGACTCAAAATATTACAGTTGTAAAGTGTAGTGGTAACACATCGAAAACAATTATACATTCAACGATTAAATCATTAAAGAATCTACCAAGTTTATTCGTAGTTTGAAATTATTTTGAACATTTATACATAAACATATAAGTAATACTGGCATTTTTAACGTTGATGCGTTGGCTTGCGTGTAACAAATGGACACTTTAAATGCAAAAGTACACAAGATTTTGATTGAAACCTTGAGCCATGACTTATGAAGCAACATTGTTAATGTTGCTGTCGGTTAAATAATAAGTAAACTCCAAATTAAAATAGTCGAAAATTGTTCACAAATAATTACTGAGGCCGAAAAATGTAGTGGTGCCAATTCTCGAGCCAGAGAGTCTACTGAGTCGGTTAGAAATTTCAGGTCGTTTCTCATATATATATATATATATATATATATATATATATATATATATATATATATATATATATATAACAGATTCCAGCAAGATAGTAAGGTAAGTTTTTAATTGCGTTACAACGCATCTCTAAATTAAAGTTTTTTTGTTCAAGTTGAGTAAATTATTCTGCATTGATTCATTCTGTAGAGCATTAGAGAAAGCAAACTTTCGCATAATATAATTTAAGAACAACGGATAGACATGCACTCTATACACGCACACATGCATACATACAAAATTAAGATGAATAATATTTTGCAAATTACTATTAGCAAGAGATCGTTATTTGTTGATAGATGCCAGGTATCGCTTTTGCTGCTATATGAGCAGATCTCACGCAAATAAATCGCACGTAATAAGTTGAACTAAACCTACTGGTAACCAAAAATTTAAGCAGACCCTAATTAAACTTTTGCGTTGACAGAACTGAAATTCTAATATCTATTTATATTGATTCAATACAACTGCGTTATATATTTAAATGGTAACGGTTACGCGCAGTCTTAGAATGTCCAAATTATAATAGCTAAGCGAAGTTTTGGCTTCTGTTTGTGCCAATATTCATTTCAACGATTTATTTAATCTTAGGATTTTGTCTCGTGTGTATTTTGTGGAAGAATTCAGAATTTTATGATAATGGACCGGCCGGTGAATCTAAACAAACAGTCATTAGAGAACTACAACGCTGTAGTATGTTCGAGGTTCTCTGTAGGCTAAGTGTATCGTAATCAGTCTTATTTGGTTGTCACCTGAATGCAGTGTTGAACTAGACGCCAGGTAACATGGCAATGTGAATGAAAAGTCATGCATTCTTTTGAAATGTAAGCAGAAATTATTCGGTACCCTTCTTTAGGACAGCGGAACTCTAATGGATACATTTATTGCTTATAAAAAATACTTGCGGAAAGCTTTCTCCGATAGGTGTATAGTAGCATACATCCATAGAAAGTCCACGCAGTGATAGTCTAGCGAAAATTAGACCACACTCTTCTTTGCTAGTTACAGATAAATAATTTATATTTATGCTAATATCCGTCCAGCAAAACCATGAAAGAAACCATCTTTTCTTTGCGAGGTTTCTTGCTTTATCACTGCTATTCTTTTGTTGGCTGATATTTTAACATACTTCTCTATTTCTTCAGCGCAGCACTAATTAACTCGACAGGTTTGATGAGAGCATTTTCCATTAAATGATGCTGACACGAATGAGAAAGATAATTGTGTTCATTTAGTTTCTCGGTGCCTTAGTATCAACTCCCTTGCTTAGTGTTTGCTGGATCATTACCGTTGTGAATAAACCGAGTAAATAGTACGAAGTGGTAGTAGTCTCAAGGCAACGAGAAAGCACTAGGAAGGCCAAGTGACAGGTGTGTGTATCTACTAAAGGTTGGAGTAAGAATCCACATCGTGTGTAGGCAGGGGAAGTGCTGTTGGTATCAGAGTTAAACTGGGCTGCTTATGCGAAAACGACTACTCAAGCGTTTAGTGCGCAAAAGTAGCTCAGAACATGATGACAAGTCTTTGGTTCCGGAGCCCTGCTCATTATGCATTGTAGGTAACCAGTGACGTTCACTTTGTTGACTTATTCGAGGACAGCACAGTGCTAATATTAGTGAAATCGACATTGGGCTAACAAACCTGAGCAAAATCAGTATGTACGGAAAATGGAATTTGCTTTCACGTTAGGAGGGTACTGCCGCTAAGGTTTTTTAATGTTAACTAACTTCCTCTGCGAATTGAACAACTAATAGGACTGTGTATTTAATAATAACATACAAGTGATGGAATCCTAACATCATATGAAAAGAGATAATAACGATCCGTAATCAAACAAATGTGTTCATGAAGAGTGTTTATAATAAAGAATAAAATTTACTTGAGAGATGAATAAATTTGCCAGAAAAATTAATAACAGGTAGCTTTAACTTAAGTATTCTACCATTACAAAAATCGAAATAGCTTGTAGATGTCATGCAATTGATGGTCATCTACAAGTACTGAGGAGATTCTACTTTTCGCCATCATCGGAGAACAGCCGCAAAGGGACGTGAATCAACTCGTATTATCGATCTAGTTTTAAGAAATGTTTACATGCGGCTCTCATACACATTGTTTATTACTTGAGTATAGGCTGTACAAATTCTTAACCGCCACAATCATGGCTTTGCTGTAGGTTTTCAGCCGAACGATAATTTATTTCGCGTGTAACTGACGGTAGTTTTTCTGTGCTGGACGATGCCGCTTTCAAACACGCAAGTTTTATTCTTTAAATCAAGTTTGCGAGCTTGAAGTAAACACCATTCCCATTGTATTTAACCAGTCGTCGAACAACATAACAAAAATACCGCCAGCTGCAACGCACTGACGCGTTTTGACCTCCCATGATCATCATCAGAGTACGACGGCAAACTGACTATCGAGGATCAAACCGCATTGAAAATATATGGAAATCAAAGTTGGCAAGTTTTATGCCAATAATAATTAGCTAGGTGGTTTTCGCGTTTTGTGTGGCATCATTTTTAGGTGTGTTGTCCGTCGCTTGTTTTAGTTTACCGTCTGAGATAATTGTGATGGTGACGCTCATTTAATATTCACATGTTAACGGTTTCGGAATTATAAGATATGCTCTATTAATGTGTTTGGCATGGTGGCATATCAAGTAACACATTTGATCATACACGACCAAGAGATTTGCTATCGCCAGCAAGAAAGAAATTTATAATTTTTTAACGCGTTTTAAGTGTTTCCACAGCTCTCATCAATGGGAGTCGACACAGCGCATGTAGCCCACTCTATACCAGGTCAAGTAATGTGCGTTGTCAAATTATCCTACATTACTTGACCAAATATATCGCAAAGTCGCGTGGAATTAAACCTGCAGTCCATGCTGACTTTTACGTACCCATTTAGTAATATATGAGTTAATTGATTGCCGTATATGTTAAACTGACGCCTATTCTTTATCAAGGTCGAAATGTAACTTGTACTGTATCAAGTAACTTGGCGTATTATCATTAATCTCCATTTGGTCTTATTTAGCATCCCATGGCTTAACATTCTTCAAGTTTGTGATCATTCACTTTTAAAATTGAACATATTCAAGGGCACATTATACAAAGAAAAACAAAACAGGCACAGATCAAATAATGTAACATAATAGTACACTGGAAAAGTATGGCGATTTAAGCGAGACAATAATAGTTATTAATTTTCCAACGCTGTCAAATTAAAAAGGAAAAAAATAAGTTAATTTCTAGCATGAATGCTTTGACATGCGTTAGCGAGTCATTCATTCAGATAGAATCGGTGTTGTTCAATGTAGCTAGCCAGAAATTATTGCGCGGCTGGCGATAACAATCAGTTAGATCAAATTTGAGGACACGAAAGAAGCAAAAAATCGTTTGTATAGCCAATCGCACAAAATAAAGAAACTACCATCAGTCACGCGTACTGACGCGTTTCAATCTTTATGAGTCATCACCTAAGCAAGCACGATTTAAATGGCTATTAACACCACCAGTGCGATCAAAGTTTTACTATATTGGATGGGGCTAAAATTGGCAAACAATTTTGATCGTGACTGCCTACAATTTGTACACAGAATAATCAAGTCAACTACAGTACATGTGACACTAAAAGTTGTGAGTGGCACACCTATGCTTTTCATACATATATTTTCATTTCAATTTGGTTTCAGTTTATTAGTTTTCGGTCGTTATGATGGCCAAAGAAGCTGGAAACGCGTCATTATGTGCAACTGACTGTAGATCTGAGATATTATCTCATTTATTAAAGAAAAACAAGTTGGAACTACTTTCAAGTCCGAAAAGTTAAATTTGAAAAATGGTAAACCTGGAGTTGTTTAGACGAATGCAATAAAGGTAAGACAATACACGTGCACTGAACAGCGTTGGACACGGCCAAGCGTGAGTTGCCATCTTAGGTTTGTGCCAGATTAGCCAATTGATATGTTTTTAGATCAGTCGCCTTTAACTCATCAGTTCTATACCACAGAAGATCATTTGCCTCTTCTTTGTCGTTGGTTGCTCGTCTCCCGTTTATTAAAGCTGCCTATCCATAAATTCGAGTAAAATGGCTGTTTGTTCGGCTGCATTTATTTCGCTATGCGGGCTAATCTATTCCATGCTATTCAGCAACGAGCAGATCGCTGGGTTAAATTAAAATACGCTGAATTCACAGTCAACGGATCCCAAATTCCCCGACGTTGCCGAGCTTAGACATTGACTAGTCGATGTTGCCACTTTCTTGATAAAGTTATCAGTAGATTTCAAGTTTACACAAGAGGCTTTATGGCTTATAATTGGAGCAGTCTTCATTGATGCATTGCCGTCACGCGAGAACACGCCATTGCCTTTCTGGTAGCCATGAACCTTCTAGATATTGAAGTGCATATGGTTAGGAAAATGTTTTTAAAAAATTGCATAATCATGTATAACTAAAAGAAGAGTATTTGCATTTATCCACTTAATTTTCACGAATTATGTGCCCATTATAATGAAAATAAGTAACTGCTAACTTCTGTGACCTGGTTAAGCAAATAATTACAGGTTTTATCAACATTAATTACCTCGAAGAACAGATATCATCAGGTTGAAAACGTGCAATTTACTTTTGAAAGTCGAATGGACAGTCAGTTCAGTTGTACAGCGTTAGAAAACTGCATTACACCTCTCTTGACTGATGTATATATATACCATCCCAAGTAAACTGGCCAAAAAAATTAAACTGACTAGTGCACATTACACTGATCGACGCCTATTGAACCACTACAAGTTAATCCATTCGAGTCAAGACGTTCCATCGATCTTAAAATAACCAGATATCAAGTATTACTTGTTTTTCAGTAATTATCACCATAATCAAAAGGACAACGGAACACACATTTACAAAAACACCAAAGTGAAGAATTAATTAACTAGTACACCATCTATATCTAATAAAGCCATTGAATCTAGCCTACTTATCCTCGACTAAATTAATTTAAATTATTCATTGGTTCTTGTAACTCATTACGGCACCAAAGCCGTGCATTTTCTGTAGTTTTCAATTTTAAACCAATTCTTTTTTGTAGTTAATTTAGGTGCAAACCATTTAACATCGTTCCTGACGTACAATTTTGATTATTTACACCTAACTTATAATTAAAACACAGACACCGTGTCATTTCAGAAATTGATGCAGAGTATAAATATAATGTCGGTATCAAATAAATAATGTATACCAATGACAGTTCAGGCGCGGCCAGTAGGTAATTTATGTTGAAAGCGGTACAGAACATTATCTATTTGGAGAAAAACTGACCAGAAACCAAAAGTTTAGGTATATAATTGAAAGTTGCATGCAATGCATGACTTTGTTCCGTAGAAGATGAGTTGCAAGACTCCGAAGCAAATACCTCCGATTTAAGTCCTGACCGCAGCAATTCTGGGAACTATTCAAGTTATTTCCAATAAGCATGCGATGCTTATTTTATATCCACAACGAATAAAACTTTTACCTTATATATATATAGATATATAATAGATTTTATTTCTCACAAATGTTTATCACATTGAGTTTTGTTTTTTTCATTCAGATATTATTTTTTTATTGAAATGCTGCATTGCGGAAATAATTCAATGAACATGCCAAGTATTAAAACGGTTATAATTTGGTAAACATATATGCTCTGAGGTAGGCAGGTGTGTCAGCATGAACAAATATTGTAACCCCCATTTTGGTGTGTACAAAAAAGGTCTTGCTTCATATGCTCATATTTTCATTCCGGATATTTGGGGTGTTTGTCCGTGTCTCTTAGTGAACAATAAGCTCATAATAACTCAATACTGTCCAGCAACAAAGTAAGTCGTTTAAACTATATCAAATACTTTAATCAAGGTTGCGATCTTGATATGAACACCTGACCCATTGTGTACGCACATTTGTCATTATAAACTGAGCATTGCATAATGTAGAAAAGTTATTTAATCCAGTAGACCAGTTTCGTCCTTATTGCGAACTCATCACGTACTGTCCAGAATTTGCCGCGGACAGGGCTCGAACATGGACACGTCTGCTTCGAAATCAGGTGCTCTAACCACTGAGCTACTCTGTCACACACTACATATAATTTTCCTTTATATACTAACTTATATTTCTAGATTAGTCTTTCCTTTAGGTGGAGCCTATAGGGTGTCCCTTCATATCTGAAGTCCATTTATGTCTACCAGTAGATCTAATGGCAAACACTTTATTTTACTACTCGTGCGTAAAAATACATTGATCCCATAACAGCTGCAGACGTTTATTAATAACTATTAAGTATTCAGGTGAATATAATTAAGGGCATATGTATGCCTATCTAAGTAAACCTAATGAAATTTTGTGGCAATTCCCGTTTGCCCTCGGCAGACAAATTGTATTACACTTACTTTTTCAAATGAAGTTTTAACGAGTGTCATCACTAGCTAGAAAGGGGCCAAGGTAATGTTAATGCACAATCAAAATCCAACCAGGGTAAATGATTAAGCATTCCTAAAATAATAAGTTTAATTATGATAATGACTTTAAAGCAATAAGAGCCAGATTAGAAAATTAACTACTGAAAGAAAAGTAATAGCAATAATGTAACGGTTAGTTAATAATTGTTACGATCTATAGGATACCTTAGTTAATAGATGCAGCAAGATAACAGGAAATAAAGTTTGCAATTATGAAAAAATCCTAAAATTATATATTTTTTATTTGGAAGTCACACGCCAAACTATGTTTTGTGGTTAGCCTTTTCTTCATGGAGAAATTGTTTCGAATCTCTTAAGAATTGAAGTTCGAACAAGCCACATACTATCTTTCTTAATACAAAAGGCACCATGCTACGACGGAATGTTATATTGATTTTCCTTCGAAGGACATGATTTTAAGTATGTATCTTATCTTTATACAATAGAGTGCCACGATATAAGGCCCGTCCGCTGATAATATTGAACAATACTTAAGGTGTTCCGAATTGACAGGGTGCCCCGTTGCCAATATGTGATCGGAAATAGCTGATTTTCCTGACGGTAGCAAGCCTTTGTTAATCAATTTCTGTGGCAAATGTTGCTGGATTCTGCTTATCAATTGCTTCTTCGTGCGTCCGATATATGTGCTACCGCACATACATGAGAATTTGTAGACTATGAATGATTTGGAGAGAATTGGCAATTGATCTTTGGCATCCAACCTAATGATTCTCTGTGTACTGAATGTCATATTAACTTTAACACTGGGGAAGTTGTCCTTAGTTATTCTATTCAACCCCCGTGCAATTATTGAGGCTGGTATGTCGCCTCTAAATGGTAAGTTCAGGAAAACCTGCTTGCCGGTATCCTCTCTATATACTATACTGGGAAAATAGCACTTGTACATGTAACAGTGAACAATTTGCACAAATGGCTGACTCTCAAGATACCAAAACAATAATGACAAGATCTCAGACATCACTTCGCAATACTGCGAGAATGTCCTTTACATACAAACACGCATACACATCACAAACACAAACGCATACACACTCATCAACTAGTCAAAACAAGAAATAACAGTAATAACGAGTCAGATTTGTTACCAATAGCATAATCAATTGAAAACCCAAAATGTATAAATATATATGATTGTATAAGAGATGTTTAGTATTCACGAAATAAATGGCCTTTATCCACTTTGTTATTTATGTGTTGTTTTCCTAATTATAAGAAAACTGTGTTAATTAAAACGGCATGGATATCATAAAGATTATCAAAGAGCGGGGTCAGCCTTTTACCCGTAAGGAACTAAACACTTATATTGCAGCCAACTGTTCGTGTGCCAAACTTCTAGAAAGAATTAAGTTCTTCAAATCGTGTTTAGAATCAGATGTTGTGCCAAAACGTTTCCTCAAGCAATGCAGAAGGAATAACCAAAAACCGACGAATAAACTTATAAGTCGCTTATTGCTTAATGGTATCGAGGACAACCAATCAAAACTGCAAGATGCTGAAAGCATCATTCAATCACTGGGTTGTCAAATTGCAAGACTGAACGACGGCGAATACACCGCTCTCACAAAGAAGATAGAAACACTAATGAAAATAACAGCGGAAAAAGAAACCAAGGACCTCACCAGAGACCTGGACAAATTTCCTACGCAATCAAAATTTCCTACGAACCCAGACGCTTTTCTTCACAATTATTCAAAAGTGATCTTGTCAAAACACCAGAAAGAATTACTCTCCTTAGGAGCAAAATTTTGCTTAGTCAAGAAAAACCTAAGTGAACGTGACATTATTGACATTCAGGCTGGAACGGAAAGTTTCTATAATGACTTAACGAAAGACACCGCCCCACATGCATTCAATGGACAAGGACTGAAAGCTGAGATAGTAAGTGCACTAGAACAATACAAGAAGGAATTCAAAGGCAGCCAAATCATCACAAAACAACACATAGACGAACTCAAAAAACTTCAATCAAACAAATCCATACGACTTGCCACACCCGACAAAGGATCAGGAATTGTTATACTTGAAGCCAACTCTTACAGGAAGGCCATGAACGATATAATAAATGATCAATCTAAATTTAAGCATGACATCAAACAGAAGGATGATTCAACGAACATCGAATCAAGAATTAATACAATTTTGAAAAAGATGGAAAAACATGTTCTAACATCGATAGCTGACTCCGAGATTAGATCAAAACTCACAGAAGACATCCAAAAAGCAAACCCAGTCGGAACAAACACCGCAAGATTGTACGGCAAACCAAAAACTCATAAAGCCGTGACAGCCTCAGGAGCTCCTTCGATGCGGCCCATTATGTCAATGATCAACGCTCCACAACATAAACCAGCCAAGTTTCTCTGCAAACTACTTGAACCAATACGGAGCATCATAAACGCTAACACCATCAAGGACTCCTTCGAACTAGCAAATGAATTGAAGGGGAAGAACATCCTACAGAATAAAATGGTCTCGCTTGACGTCTCATCCTTATTTACAAACATACCACTGGATAAGACAACGGAGATATTGTGTGACCTCATCAAAAATGAGTTTTTGACTTCCCTATAGACACCAATGACATCAAAGACCTCATATTAGCATGTACTAAAAACATCCAATTTAAATTCGAAGGGATATACTACCGTCAGATCAATGGTGTAGCTATGGGAAGTTGCATCGCACCACTCCTGGCAGATGTATACATGTATCACCTGGAAAAAACGAACCTAAAAGGTATAATTGACCAGTGCACACTCTACAAAAGGTATGTAGATGATATCTTGTTGTTCATCTCAGAGGAAGCAGACCCTTCCGAAATCCTCAATCAAGCCAATGAAGTCGATCCATACATCAAATTCACTTTCGAGGTAGAGAAAGACGACAGTTTCCTATTCCTTGACATCAAACTCACTCGAGAAGCAAACGGAGATTTGACACTGGCCATACATAGAAAATCTACTTTCACCGGACAATACATTCATTACAACAGTAGTGTGCCAAAATCCCACAAAAGAAACTTAGTAAACAACCTAGAAAACAGAATGAGGAAGATCTGCTCTGAACACAAGATTGAGGAAGAACTGGGCTACCTGAGCAAAATTTTGCTAATGAACAACTACCCAGAGCGGTTCATTGATGTCAACATCAGACCACGGCAGATTCGTACTAGAGAGGATACTGGCAAGCAGGTTTTCCTGAACTTACCATTTAGAGGCGACATACCAGCCTCAATAATTTCACGGCGGCTGAATAGTATAACTAAGGACAACTTTCCCAGTGTTAAAGTTAATATGACATTCAGTACACAGAGAATCATGAGGTTGGATGCCAAAGACCAATTGCCAATTCTCTCCAAATCATTCATAGTCTACAAATTCTCATGTATGTGCGGTAGCACATATATCGGACGTACGAAGAAGCAATTGATAAGCAGAATCCAACAACATTTGCCACAGAAATTCATTAACAAAGGCTTGCCACCGTCAGGAAAATCAGCTATTTCCGATCATATATTGGCAACGAGGCACCCTGTCAATTTGACCAATTTCACAATTTTACATAAAGCAAAATCAGAAAAACTATTATTTATCTACGAAGCACTTTACATAAAACAACAAACACCTGACCTTAACATTCAAAAGTTTCATCAACATGATATCCTTATCGACTGGCCAAGAATAACAAAATTCAACAACAATCTACTAGTATCCAGCCAAGAACCATTAGGCCCTCTACTAGAATCAACAAACGTACAATCGGATTGGCAACAATGTGAAGTGGAAATAACAGAGGCGCATACGATGACAGAAGTCTCCAAACAATGTGAGCGTTTAACATTGCAATCAACATTAGCGTTGTTACCAAGCGAAAATAGTAATCTTGCGCAGCGGGGTGAAACGATCAACTATACTGGGAAAAATAGCACTTGTACATGTAACAGTGAACAATTTGCACAAATGGCTAACTCTCAAGATACCAAAACAATAATGACAAGATCTCAGACATCACTTCGCAATACTGCGAGAATGACCTTTACATACAAACACGCATACACAACACAAACACAAACGCATACACACTCATCAACTAGTCAAAACAAGAAACAACAGTAATAACGAGTCAGATTTGTTACCAATAGCATAATCAATTGAAAACCCAAAATGTATAAATATGTATGATTGTATAAGAGATGTTTATTATTCACGAAATAAATGGCCTTTATCCACTTTGTTATTTATGTGTTGTTTTCCTAATTATAAGAATACTGTGTTAATTAAAACGGCATGGATATCATAAAGATATATATATATATAGAAATATACATATATATATATATATATATATATATATATCATACGTTGAATCTATCGTGAAAATATTCCTCAGTTGCTTCGCATGTAACTTTTTAAAAGCAAATTGATGAAGCGATTTTCTGAGGTGCAGGTAAAGCACTAATTACATTTTTATTTGCTAATCTACTTAATTATAGAATAAACCTGTTATGCTTCATGGTTAGGTAGCTCAACGTAGAAAATCGACGTTGAGATTGAAAGACGCAAAGAATTTATCGGGATAGGATGATTTATGATAATCTTTCTTGTGGAGAGCTTATCGGATAGGTGTAAAATTGCCATGCCCCAAGGAAAGTTCTATATAGTGTTCGTCTAACTAGAGTTAGGCATGGCTATCTCTTATCTCAACCCGATAGTGATCAGGCTTTGTATGGTGTGGCTTATCCACAATCCATTGTGTCAGCAAAATTCATGCTTGACTACAGATCCATAAATTCTAGCTTGGCCTTTGCTAGGTACCACGAAGGTAACCTGATTCTCGGAGTCGTAAACAAGTTCGCGCCAACTTACAACTATTCTGCTGATTATATGCTTTGAAAAACTATCATATTGGGCGTCTGGATGTGAACAAAGAAATATACAACGAGATTGAAAGAGGGCGAATAATATATTAACGAAGATATATATTCAAGTTAATACTTACAGTAGGAATATTTCCGCAAAATTCTGTCGACATTGCGACAATTTGTGGAGATTTACTTCGGGAGTGTTGGTTAGTTTCCGTCGCAGGACACTTGACCTTCAATGGATCCTTACAGCTTTGATAAGAGATTCCATGCCAACCCATAATAATTCGGTGCTCACCTGTACCAATTAAGTAACCAAAAACAATTTAAAAATTACGATCTAAGCAAACATATGCATTCGCGTCTTAGGCATGTCGTAACTAATACCAAAATATTTTCCATAGGGTGAGCGCGAGTTGCAAAATTCTAATAAGATTGCTCGTTTTGTTGATTCTGACATTAGCATATCCTCTAGATCCTATATGAATCTCGGTTTAACAGTGTTTTCAAAGTCTAATACATCCAGATATATGTGGCAGTTCGCCACAACCAATTATATATATATATATATATATATATATATATATATATATATATATATATATATATATATATATATATATATCCTGCACATTTTATTAGTGTAGATATGTTGAAAGTGTGGAACGCGTGATTTATTATAAAAATTATCTAAGTGATTGCTCGTTAAAATGTACCAATCAGCATCAATCAGGGAATATTTATCGCTGCATTCTAAAAAAATGTCATCGAAGAAGAAGACGAAGTAAAAGCGGATAATTAAAAAATGAAATGTTTATCTAAAGAGTCGAAACTACGGACGATGGAAGAAGAAATTCGAATAAATCTTTTAAAAGAAGTTAGGTGGACCAAAAAAAGGTGCTTGGAGAAGACAAACAAAAAATAGCGCAAAATGCAATGTGATGTTCCAAGGTCACAAAGTTTCCTGAGAATCCCAGAAAAGTTATTTTCAATTACACTGACATGAAATTGACGAAACACAAAAATTAGGTTCTTTCTCTTGGGCCGAAATACTGTATAGCAAAAACTAGAATAAGCAAACGTGAAGAAATGCAAATGCAGGCATCAATGGTATGCTTTTTTGAAGATGCTATCAAAATCAAAACAAATGAGCACAACGACAACGCGCTCTTTAAATTGAAACTACGAAGTGCATATGGCTGATGTGTGCGCAAATTCAAAGTCAAAAAGCTGGTAACAAGAAGGTATCTGGAGGGACTAAATGAGCTACAGCGAAACAGATAAATCAGACATATAACAGTTAAATACTGCTTGCTGCAGAGAGCTAATATATATAAAATTATGTATTAAATGTTGCACACCTAGTAACAAATTAGTTCAATTAGGACCAGAAGGAAAAAACAAGGACAGCACATTCGTTTCGTGCTTACTGGCAACTCATCAGTAGGAGCCGGTATTATGCCATTTAACCACTATATATTTGGGTGAGGAATGTGGGAAAATAGGACGGTAAAATCTCCTGGACGTATGTGTAAATCTGCTGTAATGAAGCTAACATCATATAACGTCTCGGCAACGCGACTTGAAAACTAACTCAATCTATATAATATATATACCGATTCTGTAAAGGATACCAACACTATGGCTATTGTGTCAGTACCCGATATCAACATTATAGTACCGAAATGGTTCATGGTACTAACGCTATGGTTGCCGAATCAGTACGTGATACCAACACAATGGATTTCATTGTACGCTATAGTTCACCAGCCAACTTGAAGTCCAGATCGATGCGTACTTGGAAATGGGAATCAATCGGATCTTTGCGAAACGGATAGCGCAAAGCAACACCCCGCAAACGAAACTCGCGGAGAGTCAACAGAATCCATCAAAACCTGCCCCACAATTTAATCCAGAGAGGAATAGCACCACTCGCCACATCATCAATTATTGGTCATATATTTCAAACAGGGGACCAAATGAGCCCCAACTAATTTCTCAATTCTTCACAAGGCGAGGTCAGAAAAATCATTTTAAACATATATGAAGTACTGTAAAAAAATAAAACATTAGAAAACTTTTCTGAAGGTTGTAACGTTTCATCAACACAAAATAGAAATTGACTGGCCGCAAGTAAAGGAAAACAGCATATTTAGTCATCAAACTAAAAATCAATATGTACAAAGTTCACTAATCGTAACATTAGCAGCAAGAGAGGTAACAAAATAATCAGGTTGACAAGAGAAGAGGCAGGAAACAAATGTGCCGCGAAGTAAGAAACTATTACGTGCTTGGCCTGAAACTGAAGCATTAAAATCACCACAAGACACGTACACCCGGACAATGCAGAACCAAAATATACAAAAAGCAGAAATATTTTCACGAAATCTCATATGCACAATAAACTTAAACAAACGGTAAGTCTGCCCCACATAGGCAACTAGCTCAAAATATACCGATGTCCAAATATCATAAATTTATAGAACAAGTGACAAAATCAGTTACAGAAACCATGGTTGCGATCTTCAAATTAACAATATTCACATTATATATACACATTTGCCAGTGTAAACTAATATTTGTATGTCCATAATTCTACCACAGACGGGGTTCGAACCGGGGCACATTTCTCTTGATTGTGTGACTCTATCCACTGTGACACTCTGCCGTACACAAAACACACTTTTCAGTTATATACTATCTTATGTTTTCGGTTAGACTTTGCTTCAAGTGGAGTCCATGAGGCGTCCCTACCTGCGCAGACAAAGATTGATTATTTTTATAAATTAATAACTCAAAAACATTTCCCTAGATAGCTACAGACTGGGTACCACAGGCGGGGCTCGAACCGGGGCACATTTCTCTTGATTGTGTAACTCTATCCACTGTGCCACTCTGCCGTACAATAAACAAACTTTTCCGTTATATACTATCCCATGTCTTCGGTTAGACTTTGCTTCAAGTGGAGTCCATGAGGCATCCCTACCTGCGCAGACAAAGATTGATTATTTTTATAAATTAATAACTCAAAAACATTTCCCTAGATAGCTACAGACTGGGTACCACAGGCGGGGCTCGAACCGGGGCACATTTCTCTTGATTGTGTAACTCTATCCACTGTGCCACTCTGCCGTACAATAAACAAACTTTTCCGTTATATACTATCCCATGTCTTCGGTTAGACTTTGCTTCAAGTGGAGTCCATGAGGCATCCCTACCTGCGCAGACAAAGATTGATTATTTTTATAAATTAATAACTCAAAAACATTTCCCTAGATAGCTACAGACTGGGTACCACAGGCGGGGCTCGAACCGGGGCACATTTCTCTTGATTGTGTAACTCTATCCACTGTGCCACTCTGCCGTACAATAAACAAACTTTTCCGTTATATACTATCCCATGTCTTCGGTTAGCCTTTGATTCAGGTGGAGTCTATGAGGCGTCCCTGCCTGCGCTGACAAAGATTGATTATTTTTATAAATTAATAACTCAAAACCATTTCCCTAGGTAGCTTGCTGTCTGCTAAATAATGAACGATTACGTGTGGCTTGTTGTACGTTGGTTCTGAAGAAATGCCACATAGGCTTTATCTGAATGACAAGATAGCCAAGAACGTAGGTTGGTAGATAACGGAAAATAATATGTAGTGCGCGGCAGTGTGGCGCAATGGTTAGAGTCACAGACGCCGAAGCAAATGTGCCCAGGTACAAGCCAAATCGTGGCAAATTCTGGCAAATAGTTGCAGAGTTACTAATCAGGATGAAACTAGTCTACTCGATGACGTACCTGTTCTAACTTAAGCAATGCTTACTATAATCAAGTTTGCAATATTTATATAAACACCTGATTATAGTAATTATTATCACCACTCGCGCAATCAATGTTCGTTTAAGCAATGCTTACTTAGGTGCTTACGTTAAAATTTCAACCGCATATGGTAAAATTATTACGCATATTGTATAAACAGACTTAAAATAAACGTCAATTTATTTCTTATTCGTTGCATAACACAGTAGCACAGTATTTGACTTAGGTTTTGCTGTTGCGCGACTGCACAGGCATGAGGTTAGTCTTAAGGTCAAATCCAAAAAATTGTTTGAAATAATTCTTTTGAAATGCGATCTTTAATAAATTTCATGGTGTCACTTCAAGCGCAAAGATGAGAAAGAAATTTTGCTTGAACACAAAATGATTTCTCGTTTTCTACTCAAATATCCGCAGATAAATATATATATATATATATATATATATATATATATATATATAAAGACAAATCCTACAGTAATTTTCAAATGGGAGAATGTGTAGTAAGGAAATTACATCGTTGGCGTGCATTTCCTCCAATTCAAGCCTAATGCCCGAACACGCTTTTTCGGCGTGCAAAGATCAGGTTGTTTTATATTTATCCTGAGCTACATACACGGAGGAGAAATTGAGAAAGAAACCGTTCTTTTATCTGAAAATGATTCTTCTTATCTTTGTTCATGGAAAAGGCACTATGAATTTAAATAATTATTGCAATCTATAGAAGTTCTGCAACTAACAATGAAATTAAATAAAATGTTTTCGGGGCAATTAGCGGAAAGAGTCACGTATCAACTAATCACAACAAAATATATACCGTGCAGTGGGAGTGCCAATAATCAGTTTCAGTACGTGCTACTGACAGTAGATCTTCACAGAATTACAGCTAAATGAAATATGAAATTGGTATTTATACTATATCTGCAAACGTAATTTAAATATAATAGATTAATTAATCAATCGATAATTAATAAATAATTGAACAGATTTATTTATGCATACATGGTTTTAATTTAGCTTTAATCTTATTAGCTGTATGCTCTTTCACAATCACTTTTGTGACTGGGCGCGAAAAAAAGTTCTTCACATCTTGTTTACAATGTTTTCAAATAGTATGTTTGCCGAATAAAAATAATTTATAATTCGATGGTTATTACCAGAAATATGCTTTTTTCGCTTTGTTAACCGTTGCTTTTTATCTGCCTTTAAATTTTGCTTTTCTACACCATCAGAAGAGATGTTTTTAAATTTATTTGTTGAACGGGATTTAGAATTTTCGTCCGCACTACACTGTCTGCCATTTTTTTCTGAAACCCCATCTCTGGAGGCTATGCAGATGTCGCTGTCATAAGTATGATGTTCACTGGCATGTTTTTCAAGTTTTGCTAGTTGTTTCATAATCTTGTCATTGCCACTTGCAGTGCTGTCAATTTTGCTCAAATCATTAAAATATTCAAAAAAGTAAAGACATAAATACAAAAAGAATAAAATATACTAGAGCACCATATTACACGAACGCATGCTACATTAATTTTGTGCTAAGAATTTCTGACTGTTTATATGAATGAAGAATTGCGCAACCTAATCACAAGTTGATCCACCTATAACTTAGAGGCTATACCGCAGTTAGCAGATGCAGAAACTGCCTCCAATTAACAGGTACGTTTCATAATTACTTCATGTTCCGAAAATTGTACCAATGTCATTTTCAGAAAAGCAGTTCATTGGAAGCTTCATGGTGAATGCAAAAGTGAGAACCCATCTATTAATGCCAAACACCACCTGTGCACCTGAAAATGTAAAGGATTCAAGATTTTACCGACCTACGAGTGCTATCAATTCTCCTGCACAAACAAAATGCGGGAAAAGGCATGTATAAACAGTACTGTGTAAGGTAAAAAAACATTTAAGGAATACACTTTTTATGTCCCTTGACGATACAATAGCTTCAAACATCAATAGGCACTATCTGAATAGAGAAATCTATTCTTGTGAAACAATAGTGAAGCATACTTAAGTTTTTCGTTCACCTAGGTAAACTTATTCTACCGTCAGGAATATTGTACGGTGTTGAAAGTAGCAAAACATAATTTTGGAAGGTAGGTTAACTGATTTGAAATAGGCAACACTCATTTCTTTTTAAACTATTACGAAACGCAGAAAAGCTATAGTCAGTGGCACACACTGATGAAGTTCCACCCATCTTGGTATTCAACAGAGCACGGCGGAATATCGACTAGTGGGAATCTAATCGCAAACGTGAATTAAATTAGTTTTATCTCTATCCAAGTAATTAATAGTTGATTATTAATAGGTAAATTAATTAAGCGTCATGATACGTTGAAAATAATGGTCAGCAACAGCACAACAGTAGGAAATCATTTAACGATTTTAACGCAAGTACTCGAACTTGCTTAATTTATTGAGCAAGAGGTACATCGCCTAACCGATTCTTCAATTCAACGTCATTATGAATAATCAATGGCTTTCGAAATATTAGGGAAGTAAAGTTAAATTATATTTTTACATTAAGCAAACAATGAATAAAAATCGCGAATTCTTTTACACACACTAAAATAGTCATCAATGTATATTCAATTAATTTACAATTTACTTTTATCTTTTTTACAGCGGAAAGAAGTATTCTGCAACTGGCAACTTCCGCAATATGGAGCTATTTTTCATTTCTAGATTTGGAAAACACTTGGAAATCCACGGGCAAATTGGAGTAAAAATATATTCTGATTTTGTGGAAAATATCTCTTTTGCGCGTTTAATTTTAAACGTAGCACAGCATATATAATCCTTCAGTTCGATGCGACTGCTATTATATGTTGCTTATATTTCATGTTTGTGACAATAAATCATTCAGAATATTAGTTTGCTACTCAAGTTGTTTTTTGCACTCTGATAGTTTCATGTATAAAATGACACCGAAATGATTTCTATTGTTCTGTAGATCAAATTGCGTATAAATTTAACTTTTGAAAAATTGAAACCACGCTGTGATAACACATGCAATGTTAATGCAATTCGTGCTTTTGGAATATTTTCTCTTTAAAATACCATTGTCCCGTTAAAATATATAATTGTCAAAGAAAGATAGCGCATTTTACTTGGCGTAATCGAGTTAGCAATGAAATTACATTTGATGGACCATGTCATTTAAGTTCGTTCACGAAAACAAATGAGTGTTGACTACACCTGTTTGCGCTATGAAATATTGATCAGTGGCATGATTGACTACAATGGCAGAACGAAAATTACAAAATCTAACCAACATATGTACATTCTGCCTACGAGTGGGTCTATTGGATTTGCAAGATTAAGATGTCATATAATGTTTATTTATATGCATGCAGAAATTTCTCAGAACGCAATGTAGATAAAACTGGCTAATTTCTAGAGAACCAAGCCTGAGAGTATGGTAGACTACAACAAAGGCCGAACACTGATTTAAAAAAATCATACTCCAAATTGAGCAGACTTGCAGTTGCATTTTGAAGCAAGTTATGAAGGAGAACCGCACATTGTTGAGGCCGTCAGTTGCCATGTGTGTGTGTGTGGAGAAGGGTGGGCGGGCGTGTGCATGTGTGCACAATTATGTATTCTTCAGTGATCAACCATTTCCCAGCTTAAATTACGTGTAAACAAAATCGCAGAACTCAATATTATGCATAAAACGCTATCTTGTTCCAAGTCAATTATTAAAATTTTAAAGCGAGTTATTCTATAGCGGCCACGAAGAACAATAAACAATTTGAATACACCTAATTGCCTATGCACTCATGAGTCGAAATATAAAAATATAAACAGAGGTTATAGACTTCATAATGCGGATGGAAACTCAAAGGCCTCAGCAAACTAATCAACCGTAATTGCGCAAATATAATAAATGCAACCATAGTGTTAGTACCGTGTACCTTTTCGGTACTATAATGTTGGTAACGGTTTCTGAAACAATAGCCATAGTGGTGGGATACTTTACAGAGTCGGTATATATAAATATATATATATATATATATATATATATATATTATATATTACAGTGTAAGTTAGCGTTGAAGTCAGTTATCAGACTTTATATGATGTTAGCTTCACTTCTGCAGGTTTACACATTCGTCTAGGAGATTGTACCGTCCTATTATTCCACATTCTTTGACCAAATATATAGTGGTGAAAGGGCGTAATACCGGCTCCTACTGATGAGTCGCCAGTAAGCACGAAACGAATGTGCGCGAGATTATACTTTCCGTTCATGCTGCCTTTGGTTTATCCTTCTGGTCACAACTGAACTAATTTGTTACTAGGTTCGCAACACCTAATACATACTTGCATATATATTAGCTCTTCGCAACAAACAGTATTTAACTGTAATATATTGAATTGAATGATGTCATGCTTACCGCGAAATGTGATAACTGATATCGATCAAGGCCAGAGTGTATGGATTTACTGGAGTAACAGGTGTTCAGAAATTGTTTGTAATTCTCAATTTCGGTGAACTATAGCATAAATTGATATCCATCAGGTTGGTATCATGTATCGACTCGGTTGTAGGGGTACTTTTAGCTGTTGCTTTCTAGTTCGTGATTTTTACCCCTACTACATATCAATGGTGGTTATTATTATTACCCATGCGTCTAATCAGTCTCTGATCTTTTTCGGATGATTGATGTGAGAAGGCAAAAACATCTGGTCATACGTATATTAGATATAAAGTTGCAAATAGTAATGTAATTCACAGTTAGTTCAAATTGAATATATGTTAGTCAGCTGTAAAAATAGATTTTTATGCAAAAATAAGTCTTAAACACCATTCACAGTGAGAATAGTCAAACGATTAAAAATACATGACAATATGAACATAGTAAGATGATTTATGTTTATAGAGGAAAATGTTTTACACACAAACAGTTATTCTTACACAAATGTCTGGATTGAATTGTATTTTTATCATCGATTTAAAACAAATGAAGATATGTAAAAAGTCATCGTTAAAAGCAATCACTAAAATGAAGGAGCAAGCCCCATAAAGACTTCAATAACCAAAAACTCACGAATATTTAGTTCACGTCATTATTATAATCTATTATTCTCTGAAATTCTGAATGGCACAATTAACTGACAACAGTAAAAATTGTTAAAATTCCAACTGAGCGGAATAAATCCGCAGCGACACAATAGTCCACCGCATGATCCTCGCGGATCGCGCGCGGTTCTGTCTATTTTATAAAAACACTATTAATTACAAATAAAATTGCAGTTCAAGAAATATCGATTAAAACTGCTTGAGACTAAAAGAGATTGTTCCTAAAATCACAGCTAAGAGAAATATTGTTTAAGGACAGAGTTAGAATATTTGACCTTAAAGAGCACAGCGTTTGTAAAAATTGACCTTCGTTGGGTTGTAACACGGAGCCGCGTGTTACACGGTAACCATAGTGTTAGTACCATGTACCTTTTCGGTATAATAATGTTGGTATCGGTTACTAAAACAATAGCCATAGTGTTAGTATCCTTTACAGACTCGGTATATAAAATATATAGTGTGAGTTAGCATTGAAGTCGTACTGTCGTTGACTTTAGATGATGTTAGCTTCACTATTGCAGGTTTACACATTCGTCTAGGAGATTGCACCGTCCTATTATTCCACATTCTTCTACCAAATATATAGTGATTAAAGGGCGTAATACCGGCTCCTACTGATGAGTCGCCAGTAAGCACGAAACGAATGTGCATGAGATTATACTTGCCGTTCATGCTGCTTTTGGTTTATCCTTCTGGTCACAACTGAACTAATTTGTTACTAGGTTCGCAACACCTAATACATACTTGCATATATATTAGCTCTTCGCAAAAAACAGTATTTAACTGAATACATTGTTGATAAAAATTACAACCCAAATCAGATAGATTTCCAAGTACTCTTCAAAGCTAAAAACGAAAAATAATTTCGCATAGCTGAGGTTGTTGCTTGTAACATTCTCAGCTAAATAAACAAAGGAAGTTTCGAATATATTTTGAAGATAAACTTGTAATTGTTTGTGTTTTTGTGTGGTTATGTGTGCCTACGCGAGTTTCCTAACACGTAAGTTTCTTGCTTCCTGTTTTTGGCGTACTATGCGAATTTAATCTAACTTTATTCCCCTTATTTTAAGAAATGAATGCATAAAGTACAAGATTTTACAGTCGAGTTGAGTTCTGGCGAAGAAAATGACGCTTTTTAAACTGTGCTGTACATAAATGCTTTAAAATAATTTTATACTTCCACACATGATATGTTTCTCAATTGAAATTACGAATGATTAAATGTCAGACAAAAGAGTGCGATTGCAATACCGATCACTTAATACAATCATATATTAGCTATTTATATTTAGTGGAAGTAAACATTTACGTTTTCTTTGCACACAATCAATAATTGTCTATTTCAATAACCAATTTATTGAAAAGGAAAAAATTGCTTAAAACAAACCGGAAGCCCGTTTATTGAGACAAATAAACTCCGCTTCAAATTGATTGTTGTATTGTTCGCAATTTAACCAACAATTCACACATTTAAAAGAAACATGTTGCGCGACAGGAAATAGATAATTTACCTGATTTTCGGTTTGCGTACTGAAATATTTGAACCAACTGTCATCATGATTTTTCCATACATTTCGACCTCCGGGTACGGAGGTCTTTATCAATGGCAAACACATCACACACTTTATTGACAATCAATATGTCAAGTGGAAATATTAATTTAAACTGCCTCATTTATACTTGTTTTTAGATCTCTTAAGCATAACGTTTTTTTTATAAAAAATGTTAGGAAAGTGTATGTTAAATTGGTTTGTGTATATGTCTACATGTATACACTCTTCGCAATGAGATTACAGTGATTTAATGAAAATTACTGACAACTCAATAGATAAGCATACGCCATGCCTGTGTGTATGTGTTCTCGTTTGTTTTGGATTGAGGAGTAATCAGTTAAATAATATTGTCGTTATTACTCATTTTAACAAAGATATTTAATTCTTTATTTAGAAAATAGAATGCACTAAACTGTGTGTATTAACACTAACGGATACGTGACACAGGTCTGACACAATAATGACGCTACATTACATTTAAGCTTAGTAAAAATGAAAATATACATAAATATGCTTAAAAGAGCTTACTCATGTATGTACTACACTGCTTCTGTATGAGGAAACGCGATGTATTGGGTTAAACTAACAAAATCCACGATTAGAGTATCTACAGGTTTCTTTCGTGGGTAGTAGATTTGTCCTTTCAGTTTCGCAAAGATCCGATTGATCCCCATTTCCAAGTACACATCGAGTTCGTCTTCGTGGTGACTGAATTCTGACTCGCCCCTTTCCTCCGAAGGCTTCAACATCATTCAACACTAACCACTGGAAACGAGGTACGATCTAATCTTCGTTGACTGACTACGTTTCGGTAGGATTTTTCCAGTTCCATCCTCCGGCTTCTAATCACACACCAAGTACAATGTTCGCAATAACAGATTTAAGCAATTTTGGTAACCTCGTTACAAAACAGATCTATTTATATTTTAATAATGTTTTGAAACCAAAAATGGCCTTAGTAACTAAATTGTATATATGCGT